>CAAKHB010006346.1:32441-45964 GCA_901007665.1 Aeoliscus strigatus
GGGGGGGGGGGGGGGGTTAGACACACATGAATGAAAAGCCTCCTCCTCCTCCACCACCGCACCCTCCCCCTCCCATCTCCTCACCGCCGTCAACCACGGCCACGTTGGCGTCGTCCGTGGCGTCCCGACCGCAGCTCCTCTCCGTCGTCCACGCCCACTCGTAGGTGACGGTGGTCCAGTCGTGTGTCACCACGTGCAGCTGTAGGGGGCGCTCAGGGTCCCAGCAGACGCACACCGGGGCCCGTTGGGGGGTCGGTCCAAAGCGGAGGCTCTGCTTCAGATACCAGTGGTAGTTGGCCACCGTCCACAGCTGGACTGTGGAGACCAGAGAACACAGGGTTCAACAAACGTACCCGCCCCCAACGCCTGCCTTCTCCTGATTGGCTCAGTTCTGATCAATCAGTTCAAAGCGGAGGTAGAAACTGGGCTGAAATCAAACAGAAACAGAAATACAAAGTCATATACACACACTGAGCTCAGTTCAACTGACCGGACGTGTCGGCTCGTCCGTCTGCGCCGGCCGTCAAATCCTCCAACCAAACAGCTAAAACTGTGGAGTCGCTGTTCCACAGCAGCTGCTTCACCTGAAACACACACATACACACACACACACACACACACGTCTGACAACGGCGGCTGAGGGTGAACCGAGCCTCTCCGTCCGGTGCCATTCGTCTGAACTGGCCTTGGCCTGGTCCCTGCTGAGGGGCAGCGTGAAGTCTCCGTGCAGCAGTCCGTTCTTCTCCATGAACACCACGCTGTGTTTGTTGGGCTGACGCTGGGTGCTGGCGATCAGGCTGCCCGACGGTCTGAGACATGACTCAGTGTTAGACACCCAAGATCTCTACTCAAAACGTCCTGTTTCAAGTTGAAAATAAGACTTATTTTTAAGCAAATCTTCACTTGAAATAGTTACAGTAGTTTTTTTTCTTACTACTAGTAAAAAGTACCACTGGACCATTCTTCTACCTTTTTAAGTGAAAATCTGGTTGAGACAAGTGCAAAGTGTGTCAGAAGTGTCTGATTTGAAGTGTAAAGACATTTTTGACATCCTGAGTTTTTGCCAAGTGAAGATCTTACTTCCAGCACAGCGCCTGCTCCAGGCCGTCGATGGGCTCGCTGGTGGCCTGCAGGACGCCCTCTCTGTTCCACACTCGGATCTTCCTGGCGCCAGTCAGAGGGCAGACGGCGCTGACGGCAAACAGCTGCCCGTCTCCTCTCCACGTCACCCGAGGCCTCCGGTCGTCCCAGTCTGCAGCCGGTTGGACCACCTGAGGAGTGAACGCGTGTGAGAAGACCCCCTCAGGCAACCACTGCATTCCCAAACGTGACGATATCACCGACCTGGACCTTCCTCTGTGCCGCCTGCTTCCCCTCAGAGCCGTGGAACTGAGTCTCCTTCTTCCCCCAGCCCACAGTGATGAACTTTCCTGTACCGCACACAAAGTGGACGGCAGCTTCTTGAATACGGCTGCATAAACGCACATAAAGACTGACCTCTGGTGGTCAGCACTGTGAACCACAACACTCAGTTTAACCCCAGTACAGTACACCCACTGCATCCCCAGTGCTACATTAGCGCTAGCATACTTTGGCGTACCGTAATTATACAACTATCTGCACTATCAGAACATGTTGAACAGTTCCTGAAAGCTGAGAAGTTGCACTTGGTTCCCGACCTGGAGAAGGAACCACATTGGAAAAACTCAGTCTGATCAAGAATATTTGTTTTAATTCTCATAAAATGTTTAATTCCTAATCACTATAAAATGTTTTTGCAATTAAAAGAAGACACATCATTAAAAGAAATAACGTTTTGTTGCAAGCAAATTTTCACTTAAAAAAAATCAAAGTTTCTATTTAATTCTAGAGATTTTTCTACTTTTTTTTAAGTGAAAATTTGCTTCAAACAAGTGAAGACTAAAAACAAGTGACTTTTTCAGGTGATGTGTCTTATTTTAAGAGGCTGTTTGAACTAGAAACGAGCAGCAGTGATACCGTGGGAGTCAAAGGGTGAGGAGGCAGAGGAGTGTCTATGCTGTCGGACCCTCTGAAGTCCAGATGACACCGTACCTTCTCCAAAGTCGTCCTGGTGGATTCCAACCTCAGTGACGGGCTCAAAGTGTTTGGTCATCATGATGATCGTTTCCTGACCTACAAGAACAAAGTCCACCATTCATGAAAGAACACTGAATGTCTCATGCGGGCTCCGCAAAACGTCTCCTCTTTGTCAGCCGACCTCACAAACGACCTCTCATTGGAAACATTTGTACAACGAGGCCGAGTCAGCACAGACTGAGACGTTCAGTCACGTCCAGATGATCCGACTTCAGCCGGAACCTTCTCTGGACATTTCTGTCAAGGTGGAGATTTATTTGTACGGCGCTTATCTCATGACGGTGGGTTTGTTGTACTGTTCCACTTTACGGCACGTCGCACAGGACGCGTTGCCAAGGAAACAACAGTAGTTTACGTGAGGTGGCAATGAGCAGCTCAGTGTGAACGGGAACATTGATGGAACGTTCCGTTGTGCGTTCCGTTGTTCCAGACATCTGGAACCAGCTGCAGCTTAGGGAGACAAAAACTCAAAATGTTACCCAGAATATTTGTCTTTGTTCCAGTCAAAATGTCTCATTTGTAGTCATACAATGTCATAACGAAAATAAGATACCTGAAAAAGGAACCTCTTTTCAGACATTTTTTGCTGGTTTTGCACAAAATGTCACTTGAAATAAACAGAAAAATCTGCCAGTGGAGCAAGATGTTTTTTGTTTGTAATAAAAACATCTTCTACTATATACTATATACTGATGTATTTCTACTTTTTTAAAAGTGAAAATGTGCATGAAACAAGTGACTTTTTCAGGTGATGTGTCTTATTTTGTGGTTGTTTCAATGTCTTTTAATCATGTTGTTGTAAAGTCCTTGAGGTGGATGTGTGTATGAATTGAAATTTATTATCATTATTTCAAGATTTTTTAGTTGTCGCTAACATTGTGACCAATCAGCAGTTTCAGATTAGAAATCAGAGAATTATTCTGAGTCACAGTTTGAATTTTCCCAGTGTTTTTTTTCTATGTTGATGACACACTGACCGGTCGTCAGAACGACAAGCTCTTCATCAGGGCTCCAGCTCATCGATGTCAGACCGCTATCGACGCTGCCAACACACTCCAACTGTGAAATCATACACAACCGTGGTGGTTACGGATCCTTCTTCATTCTAACGTTGTAACAACACACAAACACTTGTGCCACCCACCTGGCAGGTGCTGAGGTTAAAGAGGAGAACGTCACCGCCGGCTGTGGCCACACATGCCGACTCAACTTCTGCCACATCTTGAAGTCCAACCACGACGCCGCTGCCGTCGTCTGGGAGGAAGCCGCCATCGGTCAGTGACGCCTCGTTCACCACCTGCAGGAACGGAGAAGATGAGACGACTCCGCGGTTCACATCACTGTGACATGGCCGCTGTCAGGCTGGCATTCACCTGTCTGGTGTGGGGGTTGAACTCTGTGATGGCGTACTGGGAGGCGACCAGCAGCGTGCCAGTGTCGACCCGCACAGAGAAACACTGTGGGGAGCCCGGACCCTGAAGCTCGGAGCGGCACCGGTTCTTCAGCAGCTTAAGGTTCCTCATCTCACCTCAGGATGGACGGAGAACACGTCCCACCTGAGTACGTAGTGTCCTCCAGACACCTGCAATACAGAAATCAAACCACTTACAGAGAGAGAAGAAAAAAATCAAGACATTGTAACACGGAACACTTGCTTTATGGATGTTGTCTTACATTAATGTTAAAGGTGTAAATGGCCAATAAGCGCTTGTCCAGCACTGCAAAACACTCTTTTGTTCACTTATATACACATATGTGACAACAACGAGAGTAGAAGATTTCATCATTGAACTAATAATAATACTAATAAACTTCTATACACTTAACTTAACTTAAAACAAAAACTTAAAACATAAAACAAATCCAGTTTTCATCTAACTATCAGATCAGCAAACAAAACTTTACAGATTGGGATTTCAGCAATAATGATAAATTATGACTCAACTTCAAACACTTAAGTGAACCTCGACGGATTAATTTCTTCCCACAACATCACAAACAACCGCTAAATAAACGAACGAAAATACCCTTTCGGTATAAATATTGTCAGTAATGCTAAAATATCTTCTGCGGTTGTAGCTTGGTTGTCCGAAAATGGAACGTGTTGGTGTTAGCTTAGCTTTCTACACAAAGCAGAGGCCGGAAGTTGAACTGTAACACACAAACAACCGAATAATAACAAATATCATAACAGTGTTACAACACCCACCGGTAAGAAACAGCCTGATGAAATGAAGTCCCGTTAAAGTCCAGCCACATCAACAACAAACATGTGGCAGCGGCGACGTCAAGCTCGTAACCTTTCACCTGTGACGCAGTTACGTTGGGACTCACGATGTCGCCCCCTGGCGTCCTGGAGTGAACCTACAAAAACCCACCTTTCAGTGAATGAACTCATGCACCAGTTTGAGGGAAATATAGTACAATAGAACGTTAAATAAACTAAATGTGATATAGTTTTACATGTATTTCAACCAAGCAAAACGAGTTAAGTACAGATACTGAACAATTACCATGATTGATTCATCTGTCGCATTAGGCCTTTATTCTTTTGGGCCCTGACCGGAAGTGATGTCGCTGTGTAAGTATGGCTGGTTGACAGGCTGCTCACCAACAACAGGTGGAGAGATGTTGGAATAAAAAGTGTTCATCTGATAGTACAAACCCATCTTCTTTGGTCTTTACTTCACACAGTGTTTCCTCCTTGATCACTCCAACTCACTTGATTTTCATCCTTTAATTCAGGAGCAGTTTACAACAACTTAACCGTTATTCTCCAGTCAATTTCACATGCAGACACTGGTCTGACCCCCGAAGGACTCAATGATCCGTTACTGATGACAGGACACTTGGTGTCTGGTGGATTCCTTTATTGTATTTGTGAAGTGTGGACATGGAGGGAAACAATGTGACTTTTGTTTGAAACGTGAATGTTTCCTCCACTCCTCCACAGCAGAGGGTCAGACTTTGGTGAAGACCCCAGCATGAACCCAACAGAGTCCTGCCTTGTCCTCAGGTCGTTCTTCCCTCCATCACACCCTCTTTGCCTTTGTGGCAGCGACAGCGCGCCTCTGGTTGATGGCCTTGGTCGTGACGCGGAGCTTCCGCATGCGTAGCTGCCGCAGTCTCAGCTGCAGGTCCTTGGGGAGTTGACCACCTTTCTCCAAAATCTCCTTTAGCCTCGTTCTGGGCGTCTTGGCGAGGCGGAAGTCGCAGATGGTGGGATAGTGGTCGTACATGACTTGGCAGACGCGGGAGGAGGGGAAGTAGCCCTCCGCGCTGACTGTCACGTGATATTCACCAGGATTCAGCAGTCGCCAGTAATCGCCGTCAGCCACTGCACACAGTCACACCATGAGCCTGAAGTCCAGTCCAGACCAAAGAGTCCAGTCTTCTAGAACCAAACATTCCAGCGACAGTCCAGTTCTCACTGAGGCCGCTCACTGAGACCTCACGGAAACTACTTCTGTTTCCATAGCAACGGCACAGTACAGCAGAACAGCACAACAAACCCACCAGAGAACTCCACTCTTCCTGAACAAGCGCTCTGGTGTTTCTCTTCATGGTTTTGTTAGCGTAGCATTTCAAGCTAATGCCTCACGCGGTTACCAGCTCACAGCCGACCGGTCAGAACGTTACAACAACGTTACTATTATGTCCGACTGGTACATAGATTCCTGTGGAACTTTGCCGTTGCCGACCAGCTACGAGGAGCAACGGGACCGTTCAGAGCGCTGACACTGTTGCTTTGGTCTGGACTGAACTTTCAAGAGACTATTAAACATGTTTTCTTTAGCAGAGAACCAATAAACATTTGTTGTGCTCCGTGACGTCATTCAGGTAGAAGTCCAGGTTATGTCAGCTCAGAGTTGACTCCACCAGCCAGCAGGGAGCGCTACTGCTCCAACTTGTTTTATCCCTCTCTGATGACACACGTACCTGTTCTGATGTCGTGATCGATGTCCTCGACTTTCACGATGGCGTCTGCTATTCCAGCTTCTGTGTCTTTGTCCCGTACTACACCTTTGATTCCACGGTGGACCTGAAAGGACACGATCTGTCACGGCGTGTCACGGCCGCTCTCCAGATGAAGACACGTGCATCCTGAAGTCACACACACCTGCTCCATGTAGACCAGCAGAGACTCTCTGTTGTTCTCCCACTCGACAGGAAGTTCGCTGGCATGAGGAAACTTATCACAGGACAACTCCACGGTCACCTCGAAACAGTTGGTGTGGAGGTAGCTGAAGTCATTCATACCTGCAACAACAAAGGGGTCGTGACCTGGGGACGGAGCCGCGGTATCGACTCCAGAGCTGAGTGACCCAACGGACCCAGGTCAACTTTTAAACCAGTATCAGTATCCTTTAAATAACCGAGTAGAAAACTGACTCACTGAGATCCAAAACCTCTTTTTGAAGAGGGACCCGGCAAGATGGGTTCAACAACCCCCCCCCCCCCACATTCTTACTTCCTGGTACGTTGTGCCAGTCAGCTCCGTTAATGATATTGTTGTATCTGCGGAAGTCCTTGTTGTGGCAGGGCCGCCGGTCCGGATTGGACATCACCTGAAGGCAGGAGAAGGACGTCAAGTACCATGGTGGTGTCGTTTTCTGACCACCGCCCCACCCCAGGGAGGATGGGTGAAACATCCACCTGATTGGTGCTTGCATACGCTGTGGCCAACCAGCGGAAGAAGCTCTCGTCAGCGGTGGGCGTGTGCTCGCGGGGCGCCCAGTCCCGTGTCATGTCGTACGGGTAGGTGACCACCAGCTCTCCGCCGTGAAGGTTGGCGCTTAAAACAAACGGGATGGTCTGCATCCAGTTAATGACAGCTCGCGTCTCTGGCGCCACCTAGTGGGGACAGACAGGCTGACACCCTCCTTCAGGGGACCAACAATAAAGGTATTTATGTGTAAAACTGAAGTAGAACTTCATATCATCGATGTTTACTAGTAGCCTAGAAAATCCAGACACTCCACCAGACGTAGCCAGCAGGGTGCAGCCAGGGTGGGTCCACAAACTCTTTGTCAGCTCGCGAGCTGCAAAATCCTGGTGGGGCCAATCCCGTCGTGTATAGAGTTGGTGGGAGGGCGTGAAGGGCCAAACAGGTTGAAACCATTCAGTAAAAACATTCTGTCAAAAGATCTCTTCACTGTATCGGTCAGAAGAATACGTGCTTTCAACTCAGCCTCCAAAACACCAGAAAAAGGTCACGAGATCAGTCGCTGGCACGAGGGGTCTGAATACTACAGAATAAAGAGACAAAGTCAAAACACTGTCTCGGTGTAAGTCCCGTTTTCAGTGAGTGACTCGTGTCAGTCGACTCGTTCGCAGGGAACAAACCAACGAATCAGTTGGAACCAGTTGTGGAACGGACAAACGTCACCTTCGTCATTATCCTATTGCGTGTGGGGGGAATCGCCCAGACCCCACATCTGATGGAGGTCTGGTTTCCTTCCCTACTTGAACTCAGGTAGGTGAACAAACGTACAAAGGCGTCCTCTGAGGTGTACTGTTCAGGAATGGGGAAGTAGTGGTTGATGAGTTTGGACCGGTTCTTCTCCAGCTCGATGGCCGTCCACATCACCGAGTTGAGGTCCGCGAAATTGTGGTTCATGTCGATCCCTTCGTAGCTGTAGCGTCCCAGCGCCCAACCCGCCAGCTCGGAGCCCTGACAGAGGACAGAGCAGCCGTTAGCGTGCGCCCCTGCCCCGCTCACGCCCCACACGTGGCCCCAGGGACCTTTTTAAAGGCCAACTCGTATCCATCGGGGTTCATGGAGGGCAGAAGGTGGATGCGAGTCTCTTTGACCAGACGGACGACCCGCTGGTTGCCTCTCTTGTACTCTTGGCACATGTACTGCATCAGATTGAGCAGCAGCTCACGGCCCAGCACCTCGTTCCCGTGCATCCCCGCGACATACCGGAACTCTGGCTCCCCTGTAAAACACACACACACACACACACTTAAACGGTGTCAGGGAGAACGTAAGTGGCGGGCTCCTGGTTCGATCCCTCGCTCCTCCACAGGACGTGTTGGCGGTTCCGTGCGCGAGACACTGAACCTCTTGTATCAGTGCATGAATGTGTCTCTATGCTGTAAAGCGGCGGTTCCAAACCCGGAGGGGGTCTCTGAGTTTGTTCTAATGGGTCCCAGGAAGAAGTAGAATGATTTAGTTTCACTTTATTTCCATTTCTTCTCCCCACACACCAACAACGTTCAGTTTAATAGAGCCTCTGAACCCGGAGGTGTGAATGTATAATCGATGGGTTTGTCAGTTTGGTCATTAGCTTTCTCCTAATTGTTATTATTATTATTAAAGTAGTTCTTGTTCTTCTTCCTCTCTGTGAAAAAAGCTGCATGGGACAAACGTCATCAGACTGCTGTAAAGTCTGTTTTTTAAAACACAGATCCTCCACTGAGCCGCGAGAAGCCCGGGCTGCTTCCTGTTTGCTCTGCATACATCGCACTGGCAGGTAGCTCCCAAATGTCACACATCCTCCTCAGAAAGCTGCAATTCACTGCAGGACACTGTGCGGCCGATTTGTCAGGATTCCAAGCATTTATGTGCCGTTGGTGAGGAATTATGGGATGAAATGTGGAGTTGAAGGCGCCAAAAAACACTTGTGGTGTAAAACAGCTGCTCGCGTGATGAGAGATCTCACCTATTCCTACTTTGGGTTTCTATGGTGAATGAAACTGATCACTGATGTTTCAGACACATGCTGAGAAACACTGGGTTTCTATGGCAACCGCTGCCACGGCACTAAAATAATTCAGTCAGTGGAATGAAGACGACAGCGGGTCGACGGCGGAAAAACAGATGAATGGGACAAAAAAAAAAAAAAAAATGAGGTCAATCAAAAGGAGGAAAAACTGATCTGGAATCAGGAATCATAGATGTAACCTGGAAAAGCTCCTCTAGCACACGTCTGTCGGGCTGTCTGGACTCAACGACTAACGACAAACAGAGTCAGTTTGGACCAATCACATGGGTCTATCTGATGTGGGCGGGCTCAGAGCCATGTACGGTCTGTGGGTGGGGCGTAACAACAAAGATGGCTGCTGCCGATCAACAGGAAACCCGTCATTTGTGACCCCTCGTTAGGTCAAACACTAGTTCTACAAGTCTCACCCAGTTCGTGTTTCCCCGGGTCATCGGAGATCTCCATCACCAGGAGCTTCAGACCTGTGTAGCTTTTCCCGATGCTGTAGATGCGCGTGATGTCAGGACACGACTCGCTCACCGATTTCATCAGCTGGGAGAGACACACAACTCACAACTTAGTCATCTCTGTTGTTTTAATGTCTTCTAATCAATTTGTTGAAAAGCATTTTGAGCTGTTTGTACGAGAGGTGCTAAACAAATAAAGTTTATAATGATTAACTCATTTAAATCAACAGAACCAATCATTAATCATCAATCTGATCATAATAAACCTACAATATCAGAATCGTCATGGAGACCACAAATGAAAGTTTGAATCCACAATTTTTTGTGTGATTTTAGTTGATTCTGTCAAGGGAAAGTCAGTGTGTGACACATCTGCAACAAGTGTGTGGTTTTACTTGTGATTATTAACATTTCAATTAATTTCATTTCAGAGAATAAAGATATAAATTATATTAGATTAGAAACATAAATAAAATAAATACATTAAGATGAGAAGATTAAAAACAATCTTTTTTTTAACTTTTAAAATAATTCTCAATGAGCCACATGTGGAACATGTGTGTCTTCAGCCATCAGTTGATGCTCAGAACTGACCGCTGGTAGTGGCAGCAGAGTGAGAACACTTCTCCAAATATTTGTTTTCTGGTCACAGTGGAGCCAGACCCCCCACCCCACCGACACACATACACACGACGACTGGAGCCTCAGTGATCTGCTGCCGTCGTTGTCCGTCCTCCATCTCACCTTCCTCATCTCCTTGTAGTTGTGATGTCTGAAGTCCAGTTTGTCTCTGGAGGCTGCAGGTTGCGTCTGCCACGGGTACGGATCATTGGGATCTGAAGACCAGGACGGACCAGATTAAGGAAGAAGGCTGCAAATAATGATTATAGTCATGATGAACACTTTAACCCCGATGGTACATTCGTGCTGGCCTACTCTGGAGTACTGTAATTCTGCGACTATTTGTGCTATCAGAAACAGCTAATGGTTCCTGAAAGCTGAGAAGTGTCACTCAGTTCTTCTACAAGAAGGAGCTAGGAGATGGAAGTGCTTTTGTTGCATGTATTCTGATTGTTGGGTAATTACAGTACTCCAGTATGCTAGTACCAATGTAGCGCTGAGGATACCGTCGGCGTTGAAGGGTTCATAATTCTATTGGTAATTTTCCTTGAGCTAAATGAAAAAATCTAAACCAGTAATGAACCAAAGCATTCAGTTACTCATTCAATAGACGATTGGGTAAAATTAATCGAAAAAAACGTCGCCAGCCTTGGTGCACCTGGGAGCGTGCAGCCCAACACCTCGGCTCGCAGGCAGATGCCGCCCAGCGTCCCGTTCTGGTACCAGCTCTGCGGGTTGATGCGGATGTATCGAGCCACTGTGGATGTGTTGAACAGAGCGAGGACGGGTGTCTCTGCATCCTGGTTCCCTTGGAAAACCTGCATCAGACAAGAGACACAGTGACGCCCCCCTCAGGACAACTGAAGAGTTTCTTATTATGAGCGTGGGTAAATAGATGAACGTGAAACTTACAGCCTCCTCCGTCCCGTTCATACTCGTCTTCCAGACCAGGGAGTCGTTACTGAACTGCACTTTGTAGGTGTGAACCACGTCCCAGCTGAGTGGGCGGAGACACAACGTCAACGTCCATCACAAGAGGTCAAACCTCAGGGTTGGCAACACGTAGCATTGGGAACATGTAGTGCTAACAACATGTAGCATTAGCAAAATGTAGCGTTTACAACATGTAGGTAGTAATACCATGTAGTGTTAGCAAACGTGTATTATTAGCAACATGTGGTGTTGACAATGTGTAGCAGTAACAACATGTATTGTTTATAAAGTTTAGCGTTAGTAGTATTGCATCTGAAGGCTGCTGCTCGTTCACAGCTGATACAGATGAAATGTGAGGACAGATGAACGTGTGCCCATCACAGGAGATCTGCTAACTCATCACAGGAGATCTGCTAACTCATCACAGGAGATCTGCTAACTCATCACAGGAGATCTGCTAACTCATCACAGGAGATCTGCTAACTCATCACCAGAGACAAACGTCGTCACCTCCAGATGGAGTTGCGCCCCTGCAGGACGATGCCGGTGAAGCGGGTGAGGCGGCGAGCGTCGACCTGCAGCCACTGCTTCTTGTCTCGGTGCTGAGCGCACCAGGCACCATCGTACATGTCTCCGTCCTCCACCCCCGACTGGAGAACAGGAAATACATGGTGACGGCTGCCACGCCTCACAGGAAGTTCAGGGATTAGGCAGTTACCTGGATGTTGAGTCGGCCCCGGTGAGGGCCCAGACCTCTGCGCTTGTAGGACGACGCCGTCAGCTGACTGTCTTTGACCTTCAGAGACTCTAGTCCCAGGGGGGGACATTCTGACAGTTTACCGACATATGAACAAGTTGACTGTTGACAATCTCCGTGGGTAAATGAAATAAATTAGAACTAAAAGTATCAGGTGGTATCCCTAGCACATCATTCACGTTAGCACACATCGGAGTACTGTAATTACATGACTATTTGTTCTATCAGTAAAAAAACTGAGAAGTGTCACTCAATTTGAGAAAATCAATGTTGCTGTCATTACGGTAATCCCCTTCACTCTGTTGCCAGAGGCGGGTCATTACCGTAATGACAACAACTTGGCCGTGAAGTGCAACTTCTGAACTTTCAAGAACCAAATGACAGTACAACTTCTCAGCTTTCATGAACCGTTGGACGTTTTCTGATAGCGCCAAGTCACATAATTACCATACTCCAAAGTATGCTAAAGCCCATCAGCAGCATATCGGTAGCAATACTGTTGGTGTTGAAGGGTTAAACAGGGATGCTGCATGTAGCATCAGCAAAATGTAGCGATAGCAACATGTCGTGAAAACAAATCTAGCATTAAAAACATGTAGCGTTAGCCACATGTAGTGCTAACAACATGTAGTGTTAACAACATTCCATCTGAAGGCTGCTGCTCCTTCACAGATGATACCGACGAAAGTATCAAATGTGAGGGCAGATGAGCGTGTGAATATACAGACTGTCTGACATCAGTGCTGGAGGAGAACCGGGTCTGAACAAATGTTTCTGCAGCAACTCGTTTCATACTCTGACAGAAGTGGAGCTTCTTTAACGCAGTGTTTTCACTCCAGGAATATTACCGCCACTGTCACAACTCGCCATTCCACATTTAAAGACTCTGACATGGCGGAAAGAGGAAGTAGCAGATGACATCTTCCTCGTTTCGCGTACGAGCCGACAAGGGGCAACAACACCTTTGGAGCGAGCATGGAGAACAACACCGCTAAGTTAGCTGTCATCATATGATGATAACAAATATAAATAAAAACACTTTATTTATGGCCGCCTTTTCTGACACTTCGATGGTCACAACATCAACGGCCCACGTCGTCTAGATTTTTGTTACATAAAGCTTGTCACACTTAAAGTTAATTGGTTTTGTGGAATTTCTGTGTTTCAAGAGAAGTCAAAAAGAGAAACAACTTGCTGCTGACCCTTGACCCCGTCTGATGGACACTCTGTATATGGAGGGAGCTCCATACATACGTGGGACGGGTTCCGTCGCCGCCACTGACGGACGTTTTTTCACCTGAGCTTTGGATTTCTTAGCAACTTTAGGCTTTGTGCGAACAACTTTGGATTTCCTGCCGACCGTCGTTTTCTTCGCTACCTGAACGCTCCTGGCGGACCTCGTCTCTACAAACACGCAGAGGAGGAAACTCCTTCAACATCAGCTAGAAGTATCGGACGTCAGCACAGCTCTTAAATCAAGATTGACGATTTTCCCCCCACAGTTATACTGGTCAGCAAGCTCCACGTAATAAACGAAATAATGAGATAAGACTGTTTTTTGTGTGAAAAGTCCATCGAGACAATTGTAAATTGTGTTGTTGAGCTATAGAAATAAAGCTGAATTGAATTAAATGTTTTAAAACCTATTTCTGCGGTGTTCAGTTTTGTATACAGTCTATGTACGCCACACACCAGAGGTCGTATTTTTTTGTTTGAAGTCTCACATCTGCTTTTCATCATTTGGCTGAAATGTCCCGACACACAGACACACACGCGCGCGCGCTCTCTCTCTGAGCACGGACGATCTGAACTTTCACAATAAAACCCTGAACTCACTCTGGATGTTCCCTTCAATCATCGTCATATTGGTTTCGTTCAGAAACTGCAGCCGCGCGAGAGAGATTAAACTAGTAAATT
>CAAKHB010006346.1:45984-78782 GCA_901007665.1 Aeoliscus strigatus
CGCCACACACCAGAGGTCGTATTTTTTTGTTTGAAGTCTCACATCTGCTTTTCATCATTTGGCTGAAATGTCCCGACACACAGACACACACAGACACACTCTCTCTCTGAGCACGGACGATCTGAACTTTCACAATAAAACCCTGAACTCAGTCTGGATGTTCCCTTCAATCATCGTCATATTGGTTTCGTTCAGAAACTGCAGCCGTGCGAGAGAGATTAAACTAGTAAATTAATACAAGAACAAAGGAAGATTTAGCACATTTGTTGCGGCCATTTAAAGTGTGAAACTGTCACGTAAACTCACCTAATTGCACAGAATCTCCTTCCTCTTTGGGAGCTGCCGATCCAGCATCCTGACGCCCAGGCGGTCCAGTGGTTCTGGTTCTGTGAGCTGTAGAACCTGACCTGGGAACTTCAGTGCTGTTGGTTCCGGTGTCAGGTGTAAAGTGCCCGGATGTGACAGTGGAGTCAGTGCTGGAGATCACCACGAACGAATGGAGGAGGAGAAGAGAGAAGAGCAGAGCTGCTGCCATAGTAACTGTTGTCTGCTTCTTTCAAACCCTCTGACCTTCAGCTCTGAAGCTATCAAACCTCCCACAATGCAAACGCTACTTCCGGTTTACAAAATAAAAACATTGCCTCAAGTCCATCCTTGATGAGGCAATGACAATCCTAATCAAATATAATCAGCTTAAAAAAACACACAAAAAAGTCAAAATGTGAGAAATATACACGGCCAAGGGAAAGTCTTGCAGTTTAGAAGTTTAAAACAACACAAACGACATCAATACACTCCTTGACCAAGACAACATGCATGTTTTCATTCTCATCGAGTAAAATCATCCCTGAACGGGATGGAGGTTTGAATAAAAGCATTTGTTCAGCCTGGTGGAGACCATTTCAGTCTGAGCTTTTACTTTGAAGAACTTGATGCCCCCCACCCTCCTCAATGCTGCTGCACCAACAACCATCCCACCAGTTTATTTAGGCATTAAACTCTGCTTCCAATCCACAGGCAGCACACATGACTGCTGATGTTTGGTTTTCTCTCCTCTGGAAATCCTCATGCACACATTCAATCTTTATGCTGCCATCTAGTGTTTTTTTTTCTCAAATACGTCTCAAACTGAGATCAACATAAAGATGCTGCTGTGCTTCGGCTTTCTGGTTAAATAAGATGAGCTGTTCTATCCAGGGAGGATGTGAACCTTCCACATCTTCGATGAGCCACAGGAGGATTGAAACAAAATGTTAATGTTGAGCTACAAGTATTACTTCCTGTGCGTGTAGAAAGAGTTTGTTCTGTCGACTGTTGGAAATAATTCCAGTAAACAGGTCAGATAGAATTTTTGGAATGGACCTTTACTGACTGTAAATAAAACAAAGAAACTATTTAACCAGGTCTTCTTGGAAAAAAATCCTTAAAAAATATTTACAAGAGGTGGAATTTTCAAAATAAAAGTCTTATCTTCACTCACAACTGAACGTCAGCGACTGGACGACAAGTTGAACATACTGAAAACAATCCTGAAAAAAGTAAATCATGCTGCTTGTCGGACGACCTGACGTTCTCCAGAAGAACGTGCAGCTGCTGAGTGTGAAACTCCTGGTGAGATTCACCCAACGCAGCCTCAGAAGATGAAGTCTACGGAGAAGAGTCCAGGAAGTGGAGTGGACATGGTGTTTCAGGGCTTCCACAGCTTCAGCAGCCCGTCCTCGCTGTAGGTGGCTATCAGGTTCTGGTGGGGGTGGTGGCTGATGCCAATCACGTCCTTCTCATGGACCTGGAGCCAAAGAAAGATCTGCTCTTAATGCTGACATACGTTTTTTTGTTCAGTATATTTATCTGTGCTTTTGTTTTGAAGATGCCTGGAAGAGATGGCGCAGGTGTTTACGCTTCAACGCTGAAGTTCAGAGCCACTGTTAGCATGTTAGTGAGTATACCACTGTAGCAAGTCCGTGTCTAAGACAGTTAGCATGTGTGTGTTAGTGTAAGACCGTTGTTTGCAGTTTGCAGTATTGTTGGGTAGAAATGCAGAGACTGAGTTTCTGTCAGGGACTCATTCAGTTTTCCTAAATTCTCTCTCTGAGCGTTCAGGAACCGACCGTCAGCGTTCTCTCCAGTTTGCCCGTGACGGTGCTGAAGCAGTAGAGCACAAAGTCTTCGCCCACGCAGTAGATCCACTCGCCGCGGGGCGACAGCGTGCAGCACACAAAGTCTCCTCCTTCCCTCTTACCGGAGCTGAAGCTCCTCACGATCTGCAGGTGATGGGAGGAACCGAGGTCAGCACCAGAACGTCGGGTTATTCATCTAAGGATTTGAATAGTCACGAGATCTCGCTAGACTTGGGACGGGATTCACGGCGATGATGATCACGGAGTAGTCCTTGAGATCTTGAACCCACCGTGATCCCGACGTCCCTCATCGTACCGCACTAACTGCACTCACCTGGCCCTGCATGTTCATGATGACCACTGTGTTGGAGCGGTTGCACACAACGAAGTGCTCTGGGTTCTTGGGCAGCAGGGCCACGTTGTTGACGGTGATGTCGGTGCCGGCCGACGTGCCCAGAGGTTTGTAGGTGCTGCTGCACTCGGTGGTTTTCATGTTCCACACCTGACAAAGGAGACATCACGTGACGGAGCTGCTGATGTTCACTGGGCGGACGCCGACTACCTACTACCGTACCTTCACCGTGCCGTCGGAGGACGCGCTGATGATGTGGTGCCCGTCCGGAGTGAAGGTGGCCTCGTTGACGAAGGACGAGTGGCCGCGGAACTCCTTCAGAGTTTTACCCGACTTCAGTCCGTGAATTCTGAGGGGACAAAGCGGGCTGACAGGTCAGGCGGCTGCTGGGATTCTAGCAGGGTTCTGATTGGACGGAACCGGAGCTACCTGATAGTCTGGTCGAAGGAGGCACTGAGCAGCTGGCTGCTGTCCTTACAGAAACTGATGCAGGTCACTCCTTTACTGTGAGCGCGCTCGAACCGCCGCAGACACTGACCACTCTGGATCTTCCACACCTACACATACACAAATTCACTGGCTTTACACAACATGTTCCCTTTTGTTATCATTACTGATATTAATAATGTCAATAACAACTGTATTATTAGTCAATAATAACTTAGATAATAGTAATTAATAAATATCAACAATCATTATTATTGTATTATTTATGTATGTTAATACTTATGTTTCTAGCCAAGTGTATTTTCTGCCTTAGGGAAATGTCTCTATTGTTATATGTATGTTCTTGGTGGGAGCTGCTGTGACAAACATTTATTTCATTTATTCCTCGTCTACCTTGATCTTTCCGTCTTGGGCGCCGGTGGCCAGCATCTCCGTGTCGCGGCTGAAGCACATGCACAGCACGGCGTCGTCCATCATCATGAAGTTGTCCTGGGCCTGGTACTTGAGATCCTGCAGCACACAGAACCAGAGCGAACAGACCAGACTCGTACGTTTCCCAGAACAAACACACGTGTCCACTGTTTGTTGTGTCGTTTACCTTTCTGATTTTACCCGTGGTGAAGTTCCAGACCTCGATGAAGCCGTCCACGGAGCCGGTGACCAGGTACTGACCGTCGGGGGAGAACCGAGAACACTCTACGTGGGATTTTTGTCCAAACTGTGGAGGAGGAGGGATGAACTGATGTGAGAACGACCGTCCAACTCTGGGGGATTTATGGTTCTCAGGGTTTTTCTTTGTTTATTTTATGACTTTGTGTTTTAATGTCTTTTAATCATTTTGTTGTAAAACACTGAGATGCATGTATGAAAGAAAGTTTATTATTATTACTATTACTTCAAGCGACAGTGAACAGATCTTGTTACCGCAGCAAAGACAACCACATGAGCATCATTTTCCACTCCTAAATCTCATTTTGGATGGCTCAATTTACTTGGCAGACAGGAAGTTCCGCTCCACTGTCTTCTCTGTTTCTGGTGAATGTCAGCCCCACCAGGCCTGGAGGATGAACCACAGCCTGCCCTGTTGTTTGCAATGGATCCATGTAGATACAGATATAGATGATACAATGTGGAGGAGAATGGAGGGAAGACAAAAGATACTTCTGGTCCGTGTGGACGTGGATTGAGAGGATTCTGAGTTCACAATCCAAGATGGCTTCAGAAGCTCAGTTTAAAACTATTTGTGCACTGGTCAAACAAATCTGTGTGAAGTGCATAAAATGTCATTTCCCAGTTTAATAATGAACTAAACTAATGTAGAAGTGGTGATAGTGCAGGTTGAACAAATAAAGGGGAGATGAGGGTGGTGTGTGCGTGTGTCTGCACACACACGAGTCACAGATGAGTTAGTGTGCGTTTATGCGCTGCAAACGTCAGTGACGAACACGCTCCGTCATACTCTTATCACCAATTTTTTACAACAAGTTCATCACGAATGCTGTTTCTGCGATGCAAGGACGAATCATCATCCAACTCTCATTCATTTCAATGACTCGCACACAAAGAAGCTTGACGTTGACAAAGGGAACAACTCTGTTAGAAGCAATCACGTCGGTACCTTGATGTGTCTGCTAAGCTGCGTGGGGAAACGCTCCTCTTCCACATCTTTCACGGCAGCTTTGCCCCTGAACAAGTCAATGGTCATACCGGGGGGGAGGAGCCCCTGGTGCTGCTGCCACTTCAGAGACTGAGGGAGGACAATCGGACCAATCAGAGGGCGCGACGTCGGGTACCGCGGCTGCAGGTCGTCTCTTACCTGTCCCAGCAGAGCCATGAGACGGGAGGGCGGCACCACGCTGACCTCCCCCGCCAGTGCTTGTGCGATGGCTGCCCGCCGCTTCTCCTTGCTGCTGCCGTCTGGGTACGCCTGGTGGGCGGAGACAAACACACGTCAACAATCTGTCTCATTCTGTCATTCACAATTCATGATATTACAACTTCTTTCATGTTGGGGCGGTGGAGATGTCATGAATCATCTGATGATGCTGCTTTCATCCAAGGAGCATCAATGACGTTTTTATGTGAGTCTTATTTGATTCTACTGTGCAGTTTTATAGTTTAGCATTTTATTTCTTTCAATGTTATTTTCTTTTGAGTGTTTTTATATTTTTTCTTTATTTTATGCTGCATTTTATTTCATTCTATTTTTATTGTTTTTATATTTTAGCCTCTGTATTCTTTTTCTTGTCTCACTTTTATGTATATATTCACTTGTTTTGAAAGGTGCTATATAAATAAATTTGATTGCCTGACTGATGAATCCTTTAGTCATATTTGTTAAATCTTGTACCCTGAAGATTGATACACTCATCCTTTGAAACCTTCCAGACAAAAACTAGAGATTTCAAGAAGTGCCTCCTAGTTGATGACAGGAAGTGGAGAACAGATCTGATGGTGCCTGTTGGTGTAGATCAGATGAGAATCAAACACTTTGAACCCAGGTGCCTCTCGCTCACCTCTCTGGGATCGAAGTAGGAGCGAGCCAGCAGGTTCTCCAGGTGGATGTACCGCTCAGGCTGGGTCTGTTTCAGCATGATCATGGGGTCAGTCTGTCTGAGGAGTGATCGTGCCGCACCCAGCTCTCTCAACTCGATGAGCTCCAACACCACCTGGAAGAACATACAGACGTTATTAGTCCAGTGAGGGAAGTTCTGACATCCAAATCAGAATCAGAATAGCCTTGTCCGAATGGATCTGGGGTTCTTTTCACTGAGTATCTGCTGGATTCAAGGATGACAACAGTAGATTGAATATTGTGTCAAAGGCAAAATAAAAGCAGACGTGATCTAAAACACAGAGACAACTTGAAATTAAAAAAAAAATTAAAAGCCATAAGTCATTTTTTAGATGACACCAAGACCACATTTCCCACCAGATGCATTAAAATGATTTGGTACAGATGTAGACGCTTACCTGTTCGTAAAGGTCAATGAGGGTTTTGTCCGGCAACTTCAGGGACTGGATGGCTTGAAGGACGGTGTCCCAGTGTCCGCTGTTGATGTCTGCCACAAAACTCTCAATGCTGTCCACAGTGTTCAGAGACACAGTCGTCTCCTCCTGGAGGGAGGCCAGAGTCCTGTGCAGGTTGTTTTCTTTCAGGTACTGCATGATGAGCCGGACCACACTGTCAACAGCAACACAGACAGACAGACACAGTCTCCACCATCAATCATCTTCACAGACTATATACCCACATATGCAATACTGACACAAATGATCGATAAAATCAGTTTGTACTACATTCTTACTACATCCATAGTTCCTTACTCTATTGCACAGTTCTTAGTCATTATATTTTTCATTTATTCTCTGAACACAACTGCACTTTATGCTTTTTGCACTTCTGGAAATGCCAGAATGACAAACAGCAATAGAGTTTAATCTATTTCACCACACGCTGATAAGAATAATACGTAACCTATGCTTTGTTCATAATCGTATCATATCCGCCACCTCCGAATCAATACAGTTTATTTCCGTGAACACAGGCAAGTAACATTTTCATGTTATCTTACGCTAACTGCTATGCTAACCACGATAGCTTCAAAAGCCCAACTTCTTCGGGCAGAGGTGACATACATGAGGAAAACGAATAGTTTGTTCATAAACGTTACAGGGAACCATCTACAAGAATGTGAGTTGCGTGACGCTGGAAAAATACAAGTTTGATGTGAATCAGAGACGACGCTAGTTAGCTTAGCTGCTCACGCTAGGTGGCTGCAACCGAGGACGAGGCCTCACTGACTCAAAGTTTGGTCGAAACGCAGGAAGAAAAGCGCAAAGTCTAGATAAACTAACTTGAACATGTGGGGTAACAGTCGTGCTACTCACTCTGCGGATTCAATCTCCAGAGACATGTTTATTAATCCAAAAACAAAAACTACAAGATTCAATCGAGTCCACAGTCCACAGAAACACACAGGCAACACGATGGCTGAACCGGAAGTAATAGCAGAGTACTTCCGTTCCAGAATAATTATCAGATGAGTTGACTCATGTATTTATTTATCACGTAAATTCCGTTTTGCTCTATCTATCTATCTATCTATCTATCTATCTATCTATCTATCTATCTATCTATCTATCTATCTATCTATCTATCTATCTATCTATCTATCTATCTATCTATCTATCTATCTATCTATCTATCTGTGTTTTGAATTTTTTTTTCTTACAAAAACAACACATTTAGACCTGTTGGTCTCCTGGTTTTATTGGTTGTAACAAATGTAATAGATAGATAGAAAGACAGATTCAGTTCACATAAAAGTCAGATAAAAAATATTATTGTATTATCTACTATTACTACTACTACTACTACTACTACTACTACTACTACTACTACTAATAATAATAATAATAATAATAATAATAATAATAATAATAGTTGTTGTTTTGTTGTCGTTATTATGATGATGATGATGGCTGTTATTATTATTATTATTATTATTATTATTATTATTATTATTATTATTATTATGGGCTACACGGTGGTTACCAGGTTTGATTCCTGGCCTGTCTTAGCTCTTTCTATGTGTTTCCATGGTCCACCCTATGTCTGTGTGGGTTTTCTGTGGGTACTCCGGCTTCCTCCCACCTCCAAAAGCAGGCTGAGGTTAATTGGTCATTCTAAATTGCCCGTAGGTGTGAGCATGCGTGTGAATGGTTGCATCCTGCTGTCCGACCATTGACAGTTGCACAGCACAACCAGCGACCGTAACTGGAATAAGCAGAAGAAGATGAATGCATGAATGAATGAATGAATACTGAAGCAGAGGTGTCACTCAGATGCGTCAGATTTATGCAGCTCCTTGTTTATAACCCAACAGGGGGCGCTATTGTCACATATAGGCCTCAGCGGCCCTCTGGACTCTCCTCTCTCTCTCCCTCTCTGCCAGTGAAGGTCTTTCAAGGTTATGATGATGATGATGGTGATGATGGTGCAGCACTCCAGCCTGCAGCTTTGAGCTCAGCTTTGATTGTTTGGGGTAATCATGACATAATCCCACTGTGAGCCTCATCCATCCGCGCTGAGAACGAATCGAGAACAGACAATCGAGAAGCAGACTTGATTTCTTGATGCAGATGGAGAGATATATTGGCAAAGCAGAGAGGGGGAGGCAGAGGGGACGAGAAAGGGACGGGGAGGTGTTTTTGCACAAGATCATCACACCGCAGTCATTGTGAATATATTAATAGAGGAGCAGAAAGGAGACGTCATTATAATTTCACCGTCTTCTGGCGTGACAAAGCAGAGGGAGTTTGGAGACGCCACCGTGCCTGCAGAGAGTGACAGACACACAAAAGGCTGTAATGTCATCAAATCACCCTGTTTCTGGGAGGAAACTCAGAAAATTGAGATGCATGTGAGGTGAGGGAACCGTCCCCCGTCATGACAACAACATATTACCACCGCAGAGATTTGTTGGGTTTGTTAAAGAAAGGTTGAATGAAACACAGGCTGCACTCGTTCCAGCTCACTGGTGGCTGCCGGAACAAATGTCTGGCATCACATGATTCCCACAACACCTTGTTTTTCATCCCCGAAAAAAGAGCAAGAGATTGTCGTTTTACAGAGATGTTCAGATATTTTGTATTAAACACTGAATCTCCAGGCGCTGGCATTCACGACTCAAACTCTGCCAACTGTTCGGCAGAAGATTTCTGAATCACAACTCTCCACAAGCGACACACACACACACACACGTCTGCTGTTTCGACCATCTTGTGCATTCTCATGGAAACCAAGTAGAGTCATTTCAAATGCTGAAACCAAACTGAACACAAGAATTTGAATCAGCGAAGAAGAGCAACTGCAGCAACTTGTTGCAAATGCAGTGATGAAGAAGTTAACAGGTAAATGTTGATATGTGTTGTTATTATCTGGCAAAAACCGTGTGTGTGGACGTGTGTGAGTGTTCTGGATTTTTTGTTCTTTCATCAAATAAAAAAAAAGCAGCTAACTGATCAGAGGAATAACACAGTGGAGAGAAAGCAACAGCATGCAACCATGTGAGGGATAGCACATGCTGGGGAGACATTACTATAAAACGCAATGTGGATTCCGGCTCTGCAGTTCCACCACCACACCACCAGGTGGCGTGAGCTTTCTCGCTGGAAATGTTGGCACCTGGAGCTCAGTGAATCGTTTCATCACCATCAAGATTTCCACTGACTGAAATCAGAGAATCAGATGTTGCAGGAGTTCAAAGTGTTGAAATGTGTCAAAGGAACGTCGGACACCCCGACCCGGACTGGTCCTGGATCAGGTTTCGGTTTATATTCCTGGGGAAGTGAAGTATGTTAATAGCCAGAATAAGAATACGTAAATAAGTAGTAAGTTAATAACTAAATAGTGTATTCCACTTGCAGTCCGAGTTGGAATCCAAAGCATGGCCAAATGGAACGCTCTCCAAACCAGGAAACTCTGAATCCAAGATGGCGTCAGTAGCTCTTTATTTTCTTGTTTTTACTGTTCATTTAGTTCTTTTTCTTTATTCCTGTGACACATAAACACACACAGCTGTTTCATTTGTTGTCAACAAGGATGCTGTCGTGGTTACACACTGACAACTAGCACTGGAATGTCTTTCCGACCGTATGTTGTGATGAAATTTGAATGCAATCAACTCGGAAATGACGTCGCCGTACATTACGAATGTGGGCCTTAGTGGAACACTCTGAAGAAGCCTCATTGGTTTCTTTGCTGTTGTCGCTGTCTCTTTAAGAGATTTGCCCGTTGGCGTACCGGGCGGCTAAAATCTATGAACAGGGGTCCATTAATTTGACGCCGTGAAGCGACTCACAGCTCCTCACTAATGATTGTTTTCTCTTAGCCCTCGAGTCATGAGTGTTGGTGGGTGGAAGGTGTTTGTGTGTGTGTGTGTGTGTGTGGTCACCATCCAAGCAGCAAATCTTGATGGATTTGTCTCTGTCGGCTGTTTCGCCGGGTCTAAGCGTCAGTCCCATTTGGCACGAGCGTTATTCTCAGTGGAGGCATCGGAAAGCCACCGGAGGACACGTGGAGAAGCTTCTGCTCATGTTTTCAATCTTCTTTCACACAACATCAGCAACGAGAAGCAGCGGTTTGCGTGGCAGAGCTTTGTTCACGCCACAGCGGCCTGCAGGAAACATCACGGGTCGCAAGAAGAAAGTTGAGAAAATAAAGAACTTTATTTGTCTCCTTTTCTCTTTTTCACTCTTCAGATTCAAGTGAGGGGAAAAAAGGCACTGAAGAATATATATATATTTTTATACAAGGTTTTGTGAATCTGCCCCCTGATTTGAACCAAACCACCTCCGCACGTGTTTGGATCAGATGTAGGCAGCGTGGACAAGGCCTCGGTTTCTCCAGCGGCTGGATAAGGGAGATATGCAGTCTGTGTGTGTGTGTGTGTGTGTGTGTGTGTGTGTGTGGCTATCCACTTTGCGGCTGAGTGCCGCTGCCTCTCGTTAGCTGAAAGGCTCATGTGGTGCTGCTGTGTTGGCACAGACAAACACACCACAGCGCTGACACAAGTGGACGGGTTCTAAGTGGGGTGAGCGCTCGCCGCTCGTTCCAGCGCCTGCACTCTGCGACGTTTGACATGTACAAACTGGGAGTCGTTCTGGGGTGTCAGGCTGGTTGACGCTCACTCCGGGGCTCGCTGATCATAGCGGGGGCTGTTCAGCAGGTCGTCAAACACCAGCACGGGTCCTCACAAACACCCGACGTGTCATGGCTGTGGCTCCAGTGACGAGCTGTAATCGTGGTGTGATTCAATGACTTTAGCAATGTACTGTGACTAGTTCCATTTTATTTCTTATCTAAATGCTGAATGAATGTTCTCAGCTGTTTCACATGTTGACACGTCACGAATGTCAAACGGCTTTTAAAATCACAAGACACATCAATTGATATAGTGAGCATTCTTTTAAATCCAGACACACGCAAATGGACCCTGTTTAGATCTTTGCTCGTCACCACGAGTTACGAACTCGGATGTCCGCTGCAAGTGGAACGCACCCTTTAGCTCCAGAGACAACTCACCCGACAGACAGGTGGCGCTGCAAGTCTAAACAGAACATCAAACCTACGGTGGATAGGGGAGACAGCAAAGGACGATTTGCAAACAAGAAAAACATGCAGAGCAACAAAAAAACGGCCTGAAACATACAGACTAACTAGGTTTTTGCAGAAATTGTTCAGATGTAATTAATTTTAGCATATTTTATACCACGGCCTGGGTGAATACTCTTATACTTCTGATTGGCTGGCAGCGGTGTGTTTAAACTGTTTAATGCACACATCCTTCAGCTCCAGGTTAACGTTTCTGATGTCCATCACGACCTGTTACATTGGCAACAACAAACAGCGCACGAGCGCAGCTGTCGGACTGGACATTTGATGAGGAGAACAAGCAAAACGGATGATTTGAACATTTGTTTCAACTCGTTTGGAGAGGACAAGAATTTAGACGAGAGGGGGGCTGCAGAAGAAAAAGAAACGGAGAAGAAAGGACGAAAATGAAGCGAAAAACACCACAGGGACGTGACAACTGATGAGCTGGATAACACATGGAAACAATCCGTAGGAGTGAGTTAAAATGTTTTAAGCCAATCAGAGAAGAGTATTTGCCCAGACCCTCGTATGAATGGTTTTAAGACACGACGCATGTGTTAAATATACATCATAGAGTATTTAAATTACACATTTGTCCCCAGGAATGTAACTGAACTAATGTAAAACCAAAAGTCACGCCAAGTTTTTGGCGCAAACACTCTCTCACACACACACACACACACATACGATGTGGTAAAATATTGTGAGGTGCAGGAAGGCTGTGATCATTCTATTCAGGCTCACAATTAGAAGCTAATTGCGTTGAGAAGCCGGTTGGGCGCAGCAGGCCGATGTGGCAGGTTGAAACGAGGGTATTATGCAAAGCACAGAAGACAGAGGGAGGCTATTTGCAGATAATTAACGTGGTAATTTTCTTAGTTGCTGTCTAATAATCTATACAGAAGGAAAGGATGTGGATACTTAGGCGTCTTTGTTTATTTCACCGGAGCGATTTGCTCGTTTGTTACTCGGCCCGACCGAGGACGTGTACAGCGCTCACGCTCTTCCTGAAGACGTATTGATTCCCCGAGTCTCGCTCATTGGAATGCACAAGCACCATAATAAGTAAATCCATCTTGTGTCAGTCGTCTGAGGGAAAGGAGGTCCTGAGGGGGAGAAGAAGGTAATTCAGGTCCAATTTTCTTTTCTTTTCAGCACCACTACTATTGCACGGTTTTATTTTCCCCCTTGTGCAAACAGGAAGCACCAGGGAATGCCGACATTCCGACTCCTGTCACAGAAATTCATCCTGGGTGGTTGGTGTCTGAGAGGACGACAGTCCAGACCGACATGCATTTTTAAAACCATTGTCATCATCTAATCATCTAATCATCCACATTCATGAATCCTTGAACAAGTGAATATGTTCAATAATGACACGCCATTAAACCCTTTACAGTCCAGTCCAGACCAAAGATTCCAAGTTCTACAACTTGCAATCTGTTCTCTGGTGTTTCCCTTTGTGGTTTTGTTAGCATAGCATTTCAAGCTAACGTTGTGAAGACACGATTGCACAGCGTGTTTGTTTGCATGTTTTTAGATGGGTACGTCACACAGCCACACACATGCCCCACTTGGGTACCCATCACCAGCTCGCAGCTGATTGGTCAGAACGTTAGATAACGGTCTGAACCATTACCAGCAACCAGCAACGAGGAGCAATGGGACCGTTCTGACCGCTGACACTATTCCTGCTCCGTTGCGCCTCAACTATTTGGTCCAGACTGAACTTAACATCAACAGTATCCCTATGACTACATTAATGCTAGCTTACTTCGGAGTACCGCAATTATTTGACCATTTGAGCGACTAAGCGGTGAGACGAAGGACAGAAAAACGTCTGAAAACGAGCAGAAGTCGGTGTTGTTTGATTGCTGATGTCGCTGTTACATGGACGCGTTCACACATCAGCTACAAGATGAACGTGTGTCAAAGTGTCAGACTCCTCTCCTGTTTGATTCGTCGAAAGTTTCCTGTCTTTGCCGATTGAGGCAATTTCAGTAGAAACGATTTCACAGCGTGTGCGTGCGTATGAGTGGGTGTTGCTGAAAAAGGACATTAATTCTAAAATGTCAGTGCTTCTTGTCTCCCGTCCTGCGGTCTGCTGTTATTTTCCTGTGACTTTACAGTGGCGTGTCGCCGCAGGAGCGAGCAGAAAGTAAGAAAGACGTCTGCAAAGGTCAGAGTGAAGGTGAGATTCACAAGTGGAAAAAGACACAAGACGTATGACACAATGAACGAGGAGACCTGTGAGGGGAAAAAAGATGGACGTCACAACGTTTCACCCATGTTGTGATTTCCACCCAATACTACACTATACTCACCCTGAGCTCTGAAATTTTGTTCTTAATTTTCAATCGTAAAACATAAAACAAAGCTCCATCAAACCCACAACCTTCCAGTAAACAGCTGAAAGCGCTAACCACTGGACCACAGAGACAGTCCCATATCTGGTGTCAGATAACCACAGATGCTGAAAATGGTCCTCGCTCACAATGAGGAAGAATCCTTCAACAGATGGTTCCAGAACACTACCAACATGTAGTCATCTTGTCCTGGTCCATTAGTAGCAGCAGTTACTCCTCCTTTCATTACAACCCGTGATGTTGCTGACAGACAGGCAGGCAGACACACAAACACACACAAAGCAAAAACATGGAAGTAAATATGAATTTAATGACACGTGTGAAGTGGTGATGAGCTCATTTATTGACACAAAGACCATAAAAACAATTAATCAATCAAACAAACGTTTAATACATTCTAAAATATTCATACTAAATACTCTTTTTTTCCTGCGCACACAAACACACCACCATGAGACACAAGCGAGCTCAAGACACTGATATCAAACACTGAACATCTTTGTGTTGTTGAATTCAGTGACCTTTGACCTGGATCTTCATTCCAGATAACACCTGAAGATTCTTTCACAGTCCCTGAACGTCATGTCGGCCATTTTCCCAGAGACAAACAAAGACACAAACCTGCTCAGGGTGACGACTGCGTGTTTTCTTTGCTGTGTTTCTTTTAAAAAAACGGATGAATGTTCAGTGAAGCAGAGAAGGAACACCTGCGGACAATAACGCACACACACACACACACGTCAGTCTTTCCTCTCCTCCACGTCCAGCTTCAAAGACGAGGCTGATCAGCAGGACGTGAGCAGAAAGAGAAAACGGCAGCTGCAGAGGCAGCGTGTCATTTCTGCGGCCAGCAGAAGCTGCAGAAACTCACGAGGTCCAAAGCTGATCGCTGCTGTTGTCTCGGCGTGGCTGAGAGAGGTGTCGGAACGTCTGATCACCGCCATTTTACATCTGATCCCTGAGGGATGGACACAATCACAGTTTGTTCAGTACATAATAACAGTACGTTCATTTAACGCTAATATTAACGAACGTAGATTAAAAACGATTTAAAAAAAAAAAAAGGAAAATACAGTTTCAACAGGAAGTAGTCACGTTTCACAGATCGGGTCATGACAACTGCTCCTGCTTACTCTGCAGAGCCAATCTATTCTGCTGAAGCACTCAGGTGTGTGCATGAGCGCAATAGGTCAAAACGAGGTCACGGGGTCACGGTTTCACATCTGATGATGTCAGTCGAATAGGTGGATGAGTGCCATCAGATTTTTAATTAATCATCATCTGTCGCAGGAAGAATTCCCCTGAAGTGAGATGAAATGGATGAAATTAACATTTTGCCACACAGAGTCAGATTATTTATGTCACAAACTAAATCTGAACAGTGTTTATTTAAAGCTCGGGGACATTCAGAGCTAAGAAATCAAGCTTCAAGTTGATTGTAATAGTGTGTGATAATCGTGTCGGTCTCGTCTGCGCAACAAAACAAACAGATTTTATATGTTATTAAATCACCATTTCTTGTAATAAATCGGTGATCATCACTCCATTTATCCATTTACTCACACAGTAGTCATAACTTATTCCTCTTTATATAAATATCTTTTATATTTTGTGTCTTTTTTTTATGGATTATTTACCGAGTACCTCCAATGTGCCTTTAACGTTACACAGCGCAAAATAAAAACCTTTAACCTTGATCCAATGTTTAACTGATTAGTGAGATATTTACGACACTGATGTCACAACAGCTTTTGTTCCCTCATGAATTAAACATTTTGCTTGAGGTGATTGTGTGCTGATGATGTAAAACACTAAATTCCCCGCAGAGGAACGTTTCAGCCTCCTCGTGTGAACCTCAGTTAATATGACTTTGATCAGAAAGATCTTTAATATATTTCAGTTTTATTGCCTTTTTTATTTTATAATGAATTGTGTTTAATATCCTTTAATAAAGACAGTGACATAATAAAAACAGGTCGGTTATTAACTGTCTTAAATACACGAGTTAACCCTTTAACACTCACTGCCAATACATTAACACTAGCGTACTCTGAAGTACCGTAATTATGTAATTACACAGAAACTGTTGAACGGAAGAGAAGGAGAGAGCATCCATGACCGTCTTGAAAGTTGGGATGTTGCACTTCTTTACTCGTACACGTTCCATGTTAGACGTGATATGTTAGCTTCATTACGTTTTTTTTTTTTTTTTTAAGCAGAACAAAAAAGACATTAGAAACATCCAGAGAAACATCCAACATGAAGGTGCCGTGGCCAATCAGACGCAGGCAGAAGTTACTCTCTCTTAATGTGGGCGGGGCCAATGAACAGACCATAACTCAGTGGACGACACAGACAAGAAATTGTTGTTTGGGACTTTTCAGGGGAAAAAAAATCACTTTCATCATGGTTGCATCTTGACAGCCACAGAAGTAAATCACTACATTTTCATATGCTAACGACAGAATGGTGTGCAGATGCTGATGGCTGATAGGCCACGCCCACCAGTGACATTGATACCACCCACAAAGTCCCAGTGCATCAGATTCCGATGGATTTTCTTTCACAGAAGTGAATATTTTACCCCTGTAGTGTAGCTTCTCAACACTTCGACCCGTGCGATCACTTTGTCAATAATTTGGGAACAGATGTGGGTTTAAATGTGGTCGGGGAGCAACTAGCGCCGCTCCATCTTGCTGTTAATTGCAGTGTGAACCCACAGAACGCTGTGAGACAGTCGGAGAGAGGAAGACGCAGTAAATCCAATATGATAAATAATTGCTGTGGACTTTAATCTGTCCGTCACACTCTTCTTTTCTTTTCCCACTGAATGATTCATTACTGCTCAATTCTTTCTGCTAAAAATGTGAAGTCGAGGGATTTAAAGGAGCAGTCTGCAGTTTTCAAAAAGAAATTTGCATAAAATCGAATATGTGAAGTCTGAATCAACACCATATATACAGCGCAGCCACCGCATGTGGCCTCTCCAGAAATGTAACTAATCATTGTGGATCCCTGCAGATGGCAACAACTGTGACTGGTCTGTTTGCATCACATGACTGTCAGAGCTCTCAGAGCGTCAATTCCATGTTTGGTGAGAAAATTCAACAGTCCCAGAGTTGATTTGTGTGCAGAACATGATGTTGATCTTGTCGTAGTAAATGCAGTATTAAGATCCACACACTTTCAGTAACTAGCGCTTGAAGGAAACAAAAAAAAAATACTGATTGTCAAAACAGCAGACGTCTCTGGACAGAGAGACGCAGAAGTGGAAACAACGTTCACGATGCCGTTGGATGCATGCATAGGCTACGACATACATTTAATGCAGAAGCAAAAAGCCAGCTTAATACCCTGCAAAAAAAATTCTCATAAAAACAAATAACATTTGGAGTAAGATGTTCATGCATGTGGAAGTCTGAATCAGTAATTCTGGAGACGAGTCCGCCTCACTTCAACCGACTGAGTGTTCGACTTTGGGAGCTAGCAACAAGCTAAAGTTAGCTTCATTTTCTTAATGTGGCAGTTTCTTAAAAGTTGTTTATGAGTTGAACTATTGCCCATCAGTGTAAAGGGGATGAGAGAGCGTCATTATCTGAACTGGCAGCTTCATTATTGGATGCTGAGTGATGTGAGAAAAGTGACACATGTGACAAATGCCGCCTCTATCTTTAGCTGATCTCATCTCGGATCCCATCGTCTCTCACACAGAAACACAACACACGCAATCACAGCCACTCCTGATATTAAAGGTCAGCTCCTCTGATTAACTCTCCTTTGTCTTCTCCCGGTATAATAATCAATCTTCCTGCAAGCTCACTCCCTGTTTATTACCTTTGCACATATTCAGAATCGATATGCTGTAGAAGATGTAATGGTGATACGATATTGCAGCGCTCATTCCATCGCTCTGAAACAGCATTAAGAACAAAACCTGTGGTTATAGTCTTTCTGTCTCTGCTGCCGTCATTCACACCTGCAGTCCATTAAACCTGCTGATAGACTCGTAATGTCAGTCGAGTTGACAGGCGCCTCGTGGTGAAGCCTTCGTGTGAAACCTCTCCTGAAAATCAATCACATTTTGAAGCTGTTACTTCAGTTTGTGGTGAATTAAGACACATTCCATAGAGGAACATGTGCAGACTATACCTCCAGAGGTTATTTCCGGTAATTATACTTTTGTCATTTGTACGTAATGTCCTTTTACTGTGTTAACGAGACAAGTACGTATTTTTTTGTCTTATAAACAGATTGCAATAGTTTCTTACCAGCAGAACATTTGCCGTCACTTTCTTTAAAAACAATTATTTTCAGCATCGACCACTGAGCAAGGCTAGCTAACGTTAGCTGGCTAACAGCAGCTGGCTAACGTTAGCTGGCTAGTAGCAGCTGGCTAACAGCAGCTGGCTAACATTAGCTGGCTAACAGCAGCTGGCTAACGTTAGCTGGCTAGCAGCAGCTGGCTAACGTTAGCTGGCTAACAGCAGCTGGCTAACGTTAGCTGGCTAGCAGCAGCTGGCTAACGTTAGCTGGCCAGCAAACCAACCTGCTGGTCGATGCTACCATGACAGCTGCTACTCACACACACAACACATGCAGCTCAATGAGCTTTACAACCATGGATTTTAAAACACAAGGCTAAAACAACTGGAACTGTGCCCACACTGGAACGTTCAGGCAGATGTTCTGCTCACAGCACAGAACGCCGCTGACTTCTCGTTCACCCACTGAGCGGCGAGGATGCCTGTGTCCTCCCTCCAAAAAAATCTGTGAGCATCAATGCGCTTTCATGTTCAAACCTGCGAGCGGCTCGAGTGCGGCTGCGAAAGTCTCAAAGCAACGCGCCGGCCACGGGCCGTAGTAAGAAATCAAGTCTCTCAAGTCCCAAATTAAGGAGGTCACAGATGAATTAAAGATGAAATGTGTCTGTGAAAAGGAGGACGCAGCGAGACTCACTTCCTCTCTGTCCATAATCAGGATAATAACACCAATAATTTGATTTTTACATTTTTTTTAAATTAGACATTTGTTTAAATTGTATGTCCCAAAACAACATGAACAGTACTATACACAATGATTATAGTGTACATTTACAGGACAACGCCACAGAGGACAACAGAAACTATCATATGTAAAAGAGCATAATTGAAGAATTGTTGTTGTTTGTCAGTGGGAAGTCTACCTAAAACATTAGCTACAACATGTAACAAAGATTTCAATTTGACAAACCAGTTTGTCAAAGTGGATAATGTCTTGTAAACCATGACATTCGTGTCCATTACATGACACACAAACAAACTCTGCTTTGACTAAGAATAGCTAATACTTGTACAGTAATGCACAACTATTAAAATAAAATGCATTAAGAATAGCACAGTTTATGAACGTTATTGTGGACAAAAAGAGCAAAATCAGGATATCAGTTTTAAGTTTGGGTTGTTCAGTGAACCACTGTTGGACACTCTGGTAAATGTTAATTAGTGATCCTGGTTTACAGGACCGAGGACTTACAGCCATATAAAGTACAGTTTAAAAGATTTGTCTGCGCTGGTACCTGGGACGAGTATAGAAGCAACTCTCAAATGTCGGTCCACACAAACTCACACAAATATACTTGAGGAGTCAATACTGCATCTCTCTATAAAACAACCTGTGGGATAAGAAGGTCGTCTCTTTGCCTCAGTTCATCCTGTGGGACAACAGCTGCAGCTCCATGGAGACGGATAGATATGTAACTTTCTACCAAGGTGGCGCTGAGTGACGGATGAGCGAGTGGGGAAGATGGAGCGATCAATGTTATCAGTGTTGTCATTCCAATCTCCCTCCATCTCAAATGTGGGAGGACAGTCACTTATCATTAGTGTGTAATTTCCAGTCCAGACCATCACGTTTTTTCTCCTCGCAGACTCTGGAAAGATTTCTTCAGTTCTTCAGTTTTATACCAACGACTGAAAAAAAATAGTTTTTTTCATATTTTTAAAAATATATTTGTCGTTTTTGGTGTCATGAATGCAAGCACAGTATACACACGTTTTGTACATTTTCTATTAAAACAAAGCTATAAATGCCTGCATGGGGGGGTGGAGTTCCTTGCAATGATGTGGCAGCAGAGTTATGCCATTTTTCCACGACACGGGTCCAGAATGACTTAACTCGACTTGACTGAATCCACAAACAGCAGCAGGTTCTCCATCTCCTCCATGTCCGAGTTTGTTTATGTTTTTGTGTCGTGTATAAAATGCCATCACGGCAGTTTCGTCGCTGTGACGTCATGTCACGGAAAAAACAGCATTAGTGACAAAAAGAGGAAGGAGAAGCTTGTTTGAAGACGTTTTCACGAGTCAAACAAAAATCTATCCCAGACACCAGTCGGTGTCACTTTCTATCGGCTGAGAGATGCTGGTCCGCTGACTTCACATCATCACTGACACTTCCTGTGGAGGAAAAGACCCTCAGGCTTTAAGCATAGTTCTGTCTCGTCGTCTCGTGAAAAATCTCTCCATCGTCTGAATCTACTCCGTGTCAGACATCATCTGTCCTCCAGTTCCTCGCTTCCATCAGGTACTTCTTCCTTTGTGGAGCCAGCGTGTTGGACGTGCTGTCACCTTCACCGTGAGCGTCGTGTCAAAGAGTGGGCGCAGTGTTTCTCAGTGTCACCACGCACCAACCGCTGCAGCAAACCTGTCCAACCTTTTATTTTTTGGCAGGAAAGTCATCGTCAACAACAACCCACCCGGAGCTGATGAGTCGAAACACAAACTGCTGCATCTGTCCAATATGTGGTTTAACCCTTTGACATCGACCGAATTGCTACCGATACTTTCATGCTAGCATAATTTGGAGTACCGGAACTATGAGACAATTTCAGCTATCAGATAATGCTGGACAGTTACTGAGAGATGAGAAGTCGCACTTCACATCCAAGTTGATGTCATTACGGTAATAACTCACTAGCAGCAGAGCAAATGGGATTACCGTAATGAATGAGTGGATGTTTGCAACTTTCGGGAACTGCTCAGCGTTTTCTCTTCCTCCCCACAAGTAGGCTTGGGTGTACCAGACGGGCTAAAGTGTGTTTTTTTGTACTCAACCAAAGCTAAATCCAGAAGAGAACAAGTACAATTGCATCTGTACAGGTTTTATTTGTGCGTCGCCAAGCCACAACAACAGTTCCCATGCTAACGCTAACAAAGCAAACAAAGAAATCGGACATTCACATGAGCAGCTCTCAACTTTCCTTTTACAAAAAACATCTTCAGCAGTTCCAAGGCTACATGTGGACGGTAGTGAAATGTGTGTGAAAATCAGTGCGGCTGCACAAAAGGTTGTTATGTCGTTGTCACAGCAACTGCTTCTCTATGTGCAGAAAACATGTTTTCCACTGTCACAAGTAATTCCACCATCTCTTCTGAACTAGCAAAAAAAAAAAAAACAAAAAAAAACGGATGACAGACAGAAAATGGCCTTGACCGTTCCAGTGGAGTTAACAAACCCACACCGATGTAATCTCTAAAAGAAACAGTAAAACAGTACACATTCAGCAACGCATGGAATATGATTCAAGACAAACTCAAATGACCTGACCTGGTGATCTCAAACCCTGGTGCCTCATATGATCAGTGATGTCAGGTTATTCAATTCAAACTTTTAGTTGTCGATGCCATGTTGGTTGTAGTTGTTATATTGTTATTTGTTGTATTTCTTGTGTAATTTGATGTCGGGTTTGAAATACATTTACTGAGTGTTTTTATGAGTCGGAAAATCCAAAGTTGCTGAGTCAGATTGTCCCATGTGCAGCTTGGATGCTTGAATCCATCAGGCTGAGGATATGAGGTCTCTCTCAAGTTCTTTCACTCAGGTTGGATTGTAAATCGAGAGATTGATGCTGCAGACTCGGTTTTACAACACGCCATTACCCCGTTTTCTCCAGACATGCTGAGTGCTTCCCTCAGTCTATTTCCACGCTCTGATAATGACCCAGCAATCCTGCGGCTGAATAAAACCTCCCTAATGATGAGAGATGACATGAAGTGAATGACACAGCGTGTCACAAATGGCTCATTCCTGTTATTGGTACAACAGCCTGTAATTCCTCCCCTATATCAAGCTGGGATTGAGAATGTGGGCAGAACCTGCAATTGGTCTATTTATAGTGTGTGTGTGTGTGTGTGTGCGTGTGTGTGTTTCAGCTTGAATCACTTCAGCTGCACTGGATCACTCTCCACCACCATTAGTGGAAATGTCAACAGTGATATAAAGGTTCTAAATAATTTAAAAAGACTCATATAAACACAGAAGGGTCCACAGCGTCGCACACACACACACACACACACACAGAATACACTGCGGACACAAGATGGCCGCCAACGATGCTGGTGTGCTCATTGGTGAAATTGTCTTTCAGGCCAAACTGGAGACGTTCATGGAGTCGTTGTGTGTGATCTGTGTGAGCGTCTCGTCTCCCTGCAGGTGTCATGTCACATCAGTGTCTGCTCACCACAGACACTTTGTCCGCTTCAAAGACTCGTACACACACGACAGTTTGACTTGTTCTTCATGTGCAGGCTGACTTTATCACACCGTGGTTTGAAGCGTGGTTCAGTTTGGTCCGGACCAAGACCACCTCTTTTCAGGGGTCAAACGGCGGCGTCCGAGGACCTAACGAGGGAGGTGTGAACGCCCCTGGAGTGTCCAAAACACGGTGGAGACAAGCTACCAACAGTCGTTCCTTTGCTTTGTGAATCAACCAGTTCCTTCAAACCCTCAAATACGGGCAAACGACAGCGAATTAAATGTTTTTTCTTCCACAGACAGACTGTCTTCAATTTATTATCAGAAAAGCAAAGAAACAGGAAAATATTCACATGTAAGACGCTGCAATCACTTGATGTCCATGAAAGATGACGATGATTCATCGAGTCCTAAAATAGTTCCTAAAAATCACTTGGCCTTATTTCACTATATCATCCCCCCCAACACAAACACACACACTCACATGCTCACTCACAGAAATGCTCTCAGGCAACGCTGTCCCACAAATGAGCCCCATGTAATAAAAGTCATTTAAATACATTTTGGGAGAAAGTGGAAAATACAAAACAAATTATTGTGCATCAAAGAGTTTTGTGTCGGCGTGTTGGAAGCAGTTTAGTGTGTGATTAGTTAAAACATAGAAACATCAAACCTCCTCCAGCGGCCCAAAGTTTCACAGTGAAGTCAAATATAACACACACCCACACAATGTAAATATGTACTCCCACTGTTTGCGTGGCCGAGGAGAGGGTGTGTGATCGTATCCTAGCAACAACAAACGAGGCATTTAAAAGCATCTTCTCCTCTGCGTCGCCACCGGACGACTTGCCGAGCAGCAGGAAGGCGGCGGCGCGGCTGTAAGCTCGTTAGCGGGGGGAGAGGTGTTTGTGGCCAAAGTTTCCCCCACACAAGTTTTCCAGCTTGTTAGCCGCCTCTGACTCGGAGACACACTGTGTGTTTGTCATCATAACTGACGTCTGGTTCACACGTTGGGCGGGATGGGGGGGGGATCTTTCCTCTAACATCACACTAGAACAAAAACAGATTTTGTTAGTATGTTGTGATGAAAGCGGAACACAAACAACACGGTTTTCACCTGGAAATTCTGTCACTGCCAGATACAAACTGTTTCTATTGTTCTTTGGCGCTGACTGCTCAGTATTTACACTGTAATTTGTGTATTCACCATTTAATCCGGAATTTTAATCCTTAAAATTCTCTGAACTTGTTGACAACCGTGGACTTTAAAGAAGGAGACTAGAGACAAATGTTGGTGTGTGTGTGAATAAAATTATTGTTCAAAGCTCATGATAAACTAAGGCTGGTCCGACAAACAGGAAGAAGGAGAATTAATTTAAGTAGAACATCACTGATCCTCCGAAGTACTGTAAAACCGGCAGCTGCAACCACAAAGCAGGAAACTTCAAGCCGAAATAGAAAAGAAGAGAGTGAACACATGAAAGGTTTCTGTCTCCGATACGCCACTACAGACGGACATCAGCCGTCTAATGGGTTCTCGTGGATGATGCTAAATGAGTTTGAGGTCTGGACGCTGAAGAGGATGAGGGCTTGACGTCAGAGGAGACAGAGGAGAGGGACGTCTGATGGCAGCACAGCGGAGAGGAGGAAAATGGCCGAGCATGAGAGGGAATAACACCTTTAACCCTTTGGTGACCACTCCGCCCATCTGACGGCGGCTCGACGTGACGCCCCCCACCCCCCCGTCTATCAAAGCAACACCGTCGAGAACCAGACACACACACACACACACTGGGAGGACTCTGTGTTCCCTGTAGTTCACAGTATCATCCAGCAGAGGGCGTTTGTGAAATAAACTGGTGTTTATTTCACAAACGTGTAGTTTTGTTCAGGCTGGTTGACGTCAGAGCAACAACCACGACACTAGATCATCGGATCATCACTGTGTGGTTCTCTGCAGACATGACTTAAAAAAAAAAGAGTTCTTTGTCTGCGCAGACAGTAAATGTGTGAGTGCGTCAAGATGCAATTGAGTGATATTATGTCGTTGTATCATGTATTTTTTTTAAGAATTCATCAGATTAATAAAATATCTGGTACTTTTCAACCAATAATGGAGTCTAACTACATTTGAAAAGGATTTTTCTTCCTCCTTTTTACGAGGGTTTTATAGTAATCTGACAGAGGGGGAGAAGCCCTGGAAGAAAATCACTTAGTAAAATATTAAAAGACCTCAGATAAGAGATTTAAGAGACAGATGTCGTGTGGACGAGCCGAAAAGAAAATTATTAAAGTACTACCATTGACTTTTTATGCTGAAAATGTCACAAAATAGAAATTGTTAATGCAATTGCTGTTTGTTATCGTGATCACATTGAGTCACATTATACACTGATTCATGTTATTCTGATTATATAAACATATTTAAATTCATGCACACACACGGAGACACCCTGTCTGAGTACACAGCTTTAGAGGAAGTCGCTCAGTAGCTGAGTGAAATAATTCATGGTGACATGAAACAAAATCTGCTGCAATGCCGGTTCACTGAGGAGTCAGAGGAGAGAGCACAGGTTACTGCAATGACTGGCAATTTAGAGAAAATACGGGAAACGTCATCAGTTCATCAATGAATTCAATGGGATTTCATCGCCAGTCATTTTGGCGACTGATTTATGTCCAATAAATGAATAAGCAAATACACAACAAATAAAGTATCCTTGAAACAGCAGCAACAAAAAGGCAGCATATTAATCCTTTAACACCGATGGTATCGGTAATTGTAATTACACAACTATTTGTGCTGTCAGAAAACGTGGAGTGGTTCCTGAAAGATGAGAAGTTGCACTTCATAGCCAAGTTGCTGTCATTATGGTAATGATTCACTGGCTTCCAGCAATGGGATTACCGTAATGACAGAAACATGACCCGTACGACGTTTTCTGATAGCACAAAGTCATGCACTCCGAAGTCTTGGTCCATGGTGCATGGTGGTCCATGGTGTGATAAGTCGTATAAGTCAGCTCACACACACGTCTGAGGCTCAGACTCCGTCCTGGCCGGAGAGTGTTTAAAGCGTCAACAGCGACGTTGTTGGATGATGAGTTGGATGAAGGAAGTTTTCTTGGGACACGTTCCCTGCCTGTGTGCCGCCCTCATCCGAGGCGTCACGCAGCTCTTCTCATCTTCCCGTCGAGCGCAGAGGTCCTTTAACGTGGGCTGATGTTTGGACAGGAAGCGGCCGACGCTCCCCCACGCTCGCCTCGCCGTCCCGCAGCGAGAGCTAACGGCCAGCATATGAGCTTGACTCCTGCTCGTTAGCTGACCTTTAACAGCCATCGCCTTGATTACACTGCACATTAGTCTGGCACTTCCTGTGGAGTTGCTCAGGGAGACAATTAAAGCCGGGGTGTAACCTTGTCACTTTAACCCTTTAACACCGACGGTATCTACGGTGATACATTCACATCAGCTGTTCTTTGGAGTACCATAATTGTATGACTATTTGCGCTCGGTTCCCTCTCGGTCGTCCGATGGTAAGGATGTCAAGTCGCTGTCATTACGGTAATGACTCACCGGCTTCCGGCGACAGAGTGTGTGGACGTTTTCTCCTTCCAGCGCCTTCTTCATCAGGTAGAGGAACCGACTGACACCTCAGCTTTCACAAACCCCTCCACACTTTCTAATAGCACAAATAGTCACATAAATACGGTACTTCAAAGTATGCGAGTGTGAAAGTAGCACCGGGCATAGCGTTGGTGTTAAACAGCACCCTCACGTTCCGAGGACGTCACATGACAGACAATAGATGTTTTCATTTGATATTTGACAGTTTTTAAAGTCGACTAGATGCTGCTGACGTTATTGAGCTGAGTCACGCACCGTTCTTCTTCTTCCTCTCCTCAGCAGCAGCGCCGTCAAAAACAAACATTTGCTGCAGAAGTCTGCAGCTTCGGGGACACGGACGTATGGATCATGGAATTCAGTGAAAACAGAGTTTTTATTACTTCTCCCCTGAAGTAAATACAAGCAGTGGGTTTTCAGCAGCAGCATGTTTGTCACTGGGACCACGCCGCTCGTAAGAAAAATCAATGATCAATTATAAACCCTGGTTTGTATGAATGTGGCTGCAACCACAGGTTCCCTTCAGACAGGAATCATTTAGACAAAAGCAGGGGTGGGCACCTCGGGTCTTTGAGGGCTGCCTATCCTACTACTAACTACCTGATTGAGATCAGCCGCTCGTTGTCAGGCCTCTGCAGGACAGAGAGACTGATTGAGGCGGGTAGGAGCTGATTGGCTGACAGCTGATGGGGCTGTCAGCAGGGGGCAGGGCCGAGCTCCACTGATTTTTATGCTTCTTGTTTTGACAAGCGGTGTGTGTGCGCATGCACACCACACCTCTCCCCTCCACCGACTGTGTGTACCTGTAGAACTGTAACAGAGTAGAACGAAGATCGTCGGCTGATGAGAAGAACTCATCAGACCCAACTAATCAATCAGGAGGAAATGTTCTATCAGTGTCCGTCAGGTATATTCATCAGTTAAAGACTGAGACCGTCCTTCGGTGGGGATGCTATAAGGGCCTGTAAAAAAATGTAGTTATTATTATTATAATATGTTAAGGTCACAGACATTCACGTTTCAGTCCCACGAGAAAAAAACACTTTCTATTTCATTTTTTGTCATTTTATAATTTTCAAAAAAAATCTGTCTCTTGCTGTCTTTCTCTTCCACACACATACACACAACCCCTCAGTGATTTAAAGAATACATCTGCTCGCTGCTTCACTGCCCCACTTTTCCAAACGTGTCTGATAGTTGGAAACATGAGAGACACTGACTGGAAGGAACACACACACACACACGCACACACACAAAAGCAGGGACGGACACATTCCGGTGAGTTCTGCAGCTTCAGACCTGAGCGGGCTCAAACATTCCCTGTGTGGCGCCGCTCCCCTGCTGCGTCTGCCGACGGAGTTCTTTCCTCGGTCGATGTGAAGGAGCAGAGAAATCCCATGACGTGGTCATGGTTGATCTTTCTTTCCTGTTCTTTCCTGTTTGCGTTCCTGCAAAAAAGTCCTCCAAGTGTTTCACTGACGGTTAAATGTGAAAAACGGACCTTCAGAGGTATGAGAGGAAAATCATCCACGCTCAGTGTCATCAGACTGCTGAGTGAAAGATCTCTGCTCGTCAAAGGTCAGAAGTCGTGAGGCAGTGGTATCCCTGGTGCTACATTCACGCCAGCATACCTTGGAGTACCGTAATTACATGACCATTTGTCCAGAAAACATTGGGAAAACGTTGATCAGTTCCTGGAAGTTGAGAACAGCCTTGCTGCTGTAATTACGGTAATCTCATTCACTCTGTTACCAGAAGCCAGTGAATCATTACCATAATGACATCAACTTGGATGTGAAGTTTCAAAGTTTTCTTATAGCTCACATAGTCCTCTAATTACGGTCGTCCAAGTATGCTAGCATGAATGTATCAGCTGCGACGCAGTCGGTGTTAAAGGGTTAAACTGAAGGTGTGTGGGATCAGGAGCTTTATGTACCTGCACTGAACATCTGCTTCAGCAGCTATTCAGACGATATTTGCAAGCGATGACAAACGTGGTGATTCAGCCTCAGCGGGAACAAAAGTAAAACACTAATTACACCGTAAAACTGTGAATTCCGCCGTTGTTGTCATTGTCTTTTCCATTAATCCTCCAAACTGGACTGAAAAGCTTCATATGCTGCAGGAAACGGGAAATAGGAACTTCCTATTGTTCCCTTTTAATTACGCAGAACACGACAGATTGGTTTGCAGCCGCGAACGTCAAACAATGAGTTTCTGCGTCTCAGGAAAGAATTTGAAGAAACTCATTGCAATTGTCTAAAAACTTGAACTGTTGGTCTCATCTGCTTCGATCTGTATGTCTTGGCCGTTAGCGAAGCTCCACAGAGCTCAGTAGCTTCTTTTCATGTCATGTTTGGATTGTGAAGTTGTGAAGATTGGAAGTTTTCATAAGTAAATGAATGTGATTAATGCACAGCGATGATCTAGTAACAGTTTTTTTTTAACCCTTTGACACTAACGTATCCCCGGTGCTACAATGGTGCTAGCATACTTTCTCCTTCTCCGTGCTCCTTCACACCAGGTCGGGAAACTGAGTGACATTTCTCAGCTTTCAGGAACCCTTCCACCTTTTCTGGAAGCACAAAAAGTCAAGTACTTATGGTACTCCAAAGTATGCTAATGCCAGTGTAGCATTAAGGGATGCAGGGAGGCTAAGAGAGGGAGAAAATGTTTGGTTTGGTTCCTGGAAGTTGAGAACCCATTGGCTCTGTTGCCAGAAGCTGGCAAATGATTAACGTAATGACATCAGCTTGGCTGTGAAGTACAACTTCTCAACTTTCAGGGATTGTTCAACGGTTTCTGCGCAAATAGTCGTATAATTACGGTACTCCAAAGTATGCTAGCGTGAATGTATTGGCAGCGATACAGTCTGTGTTAAAGGGCTAAGAGTGGTTTTGTCTTATTTTGCTGTATCAAGGGTCAAAGTTCATGTGCAGACTACAAAGTCTACAAAGTGAACGGCGGCTGATTCACAGACACATTCACACATAGAGTAGCCAGTGAACCAGGTGTGCTTTTGGAGGTGGGAGGAAGCCGGAGTACCTGGGGAGAAACCCACGCAGACACGGAGAGAGCACGCAAACTCCGCACCAGGAATCACACAAGGGACCTTTTTGCTGTGCTAACCACTGTACCAGCGTGTCGCCCATTGAATTCAATAGCTTTTTCTAAAGGGCACATTTCGTGCGGACTCCAGTCCCTGATTTATCTGTGAGCTCCACACATCGTCTGTAGGTGCCGTGAAAAATACATGACCACTCACTGAAGCTGCATATGATCTACAGTGGTTAAAAATTTACACCCACAACGACTTGAAGCTATATGCAGCAACAACCATTCATTTATTTAACATCACAGGCCGTTTGAAACACACACACACACACACACACACACACACACACACACACACACACACACACGTGCCAGTCGTGCAGGAGAAACTGTAACAGTAGAAACTATCAGAGTAGAAGAACATCAGATGTGACCCATGTGTCAATTTACGTTTTAAATAAGTGGACACAACCTTCATCCATTGATTTGGGGCTCAAGTTTAGTTCAGTGTTACAATCCAGTTGTTCCTCATGACCAGGACATCGGTCCGATCCCAGGGAACCGAACTAGGCCCTGTATCTTTCATGATGTAGCTGCTGTTGGTAGTAACTCATGGCAGCGTCGTCGTCACCATGTGTTTATTCATTAGCCTCCTTCGTTAAGTGCTAAACAGTGCTAACTAGCTCATCTGAGCGCGTTGGTACCGTGACTACGTCATAGTCACGCCTCCTTCCAGCCAATCAGTGTCCAAGGAGACGCAGTAGACACCAGTAATGAGGACGGAACGTCAGTAGATCGTTGGTCCAGTGGTGTTTATCCAGTGTGAAACTAGAACCAAGGATCAGATGGAGACAGTGGAGCACAAACACTGACCTTGGATTGGACCTTGGTTCAGACAGGTGTGAAGCCCTCTTATTCCCATTGATGTCATAAGGTCAGACATTCAATTATTTGTGTACATGGTGCCACTGAGAGGAGGATTAATCATTCTGACATATATATTAATGTTTGTTTGCAGGAAATTCAAAACAACCTTTCAGTGGGAATTTCCCGGAATGATGAATAAACCAGAAAACGTCGGCAGCTGCTGCAGGACGGCAAACGGGGGGGCGCCCGTCAACGTAGCGCTATCGGTTCATCACATTGGCTATGCAAAACACGCAGAGCAGCAAAATAACCTGGGAGAAACGGAACGAGATTACTTGCTCCCTCGCTCGCCGCACCCTCGTGTCATTTCCCATGACAAGACCTTGTTTAATGGATTCCCATGGATTTTTCTGTGAGGTAATAAGATATGAATTCATCCGCCCGTGGCGTTCACCTCCTGAGACGTCGCCAACATAACAGGATTTAACGTGCAGCAACCACGACACTCACAATCGTCTTCTTTCACCAAAGCAGCGACGCACCTCCTGCAGTTTCCTGCTTCGTTAGTTTCCAGACTTTAAGTATTATTTATGAATGTATTATTATTTTAATACTATGTTATTCATATTTTAACTTTAATGACTTTCTTCTATCTTCTATCTTCTATCTTGTCTTGTCATTTTTAGAAATTCCTGAATGTCTTTGTGGTGCCCTCTAGTGATCGATCTGAAACATGTTTCAAATTCGTACGTGAACAACGTGCTTTGTCATGATCGGTGATGTTTTGACAATTAAATGGGATATAAGCACATATTACGGAACTGCAATTTAATGAATCTCTTCAGTAAAAAAAAACATTTTTAATGCAGTGAAGGTGGAAACAATATGATTTATATCACAATGTAAATTATAATAAAAAAATACTTTAGAAAGGATAAGTAACTGACAGAAGTCACTGAATCTATGAGTCTGGTTGCATTTATTTGTTACAATTTTACAGAATGCTGAATGTACGTAAAATGTATTACGTTTTTGATCAAATACAATCTTTGTCTTCATGCCGTTATTAAATCCAAGCGTTTGTGTCCAACTGTTCTTGTCTGTCTGTCTGTCCGTCTGTCTGCTTTCACTGTTAATGTTCCATCTGACCTCGTGCTCGTCTCCGGTAATGGCATAAATTAGACTCCAGCGAGGCCGAGGCCCTTCAGTTTGATCACAGGACATTTTAAACGTTTCTCACCTACGTGTTCAAATGTGAAAAACACTTGAAAAAAAGCAAAACAAGAGAAAATGGAAAAAGGTTTCTGTTGTTACACTCTGGCAACCTCCTCCAGAGTCATGGGGAGCGAACGTCCCCCTCATTAAGAGCCCTGAACTTCCTGTCTGCCTCCGATGAGGTCCAGGCGTCTCTGCTCGCCGCCGTCCGTGTCCCTTCAGCAAATGTCAGAGGCGGATGGTGCCAGACAGGCGCCGCGCTGCTTCTCACCGCCGTTTCCTGCTCGTTAGAGGCAGAAGGAGATTTCACCCTTCTGCCCAAATCAAACAAAAGTCCGTCTGACGCTGGCGTCCGTGACCTTTAGGCTCCTAATGAACGGCCACCGGCCCATTGTTTGTGAGGAACGTCAGACAGATAACGTGCACAGGCGCCGTGCAGAGCAGTGCAATGACGCGGCAGAGGAGGAAGGTTCAAGATGGCTATAAAACAAGAAGTTGTCACCTGGAGAAACGCCAACAAACGCCGTTAAAACGACTTTTCCTGGACGAGTCACTTTGGGTGTGATGGTTTTGAATCACAGAGATGTAAAAAAAAAACAAAAAAAATGTGATTCCATCAGATTCATGGCAAAAATGTACGAAAATACAGGATATTTTTTCTTAATTCTAATAACTAAAATGTCTTTACTCTCAAAATAAGACACACCACCTGAAAAGGTTACATGTTTTTCGACATTCTTCACTTGTTTCAAGCAAATTTTGACTTTAAAAAAAGTGAGAAAAATCTGACAGTTGAACAAGAATCAATAAAAGAAAAAATCACTCACCGATGTTTGTACTTGTGAAAGTAGTCTAAAAACAAGTTACTTTTTCATGTGATGTGTCTCATTTTAAGTGTAAAGTGATTGTAGGAGTAGAAACGAGACGTTTTGATTCGAGATAAGACCTCTCAAAGACTCTCGTTTTGTTTTCGTCATTCCAGCTGAAACATTCACGTGATCTATAATTCATTCAAAGCTTCCTCACATCCCACAGAGCTGCCAGCATCCAATCACAACCAGCTCTCAAGACATTTTCACATTTAAAGACTTGAAACGGAACAGAACAGCGATGCAAACGTTTCTGTGTCTCATCATTCGTCTTGGTGCCACCATGAGGAAACAACTTCAGTGACCTTCTGTGAGTCAAATCCTTTTTTTTTTTAAAGAACCTGCAGCTGGGTGAAGAAGCGGTGTGGGTGTGCGGAGCCTTGAGAAAGCACCACGGACGAGTATTTAACTGCTGTTTCCATCGACCGGCTGCTGCTCCGCTGAGAGGGGAAAGTGATGAAAAGCTGAACTGGTTCGATTCAGCTTCATGTCATCGCTGCCGAGCACCAACGTGACACCGGTGGTACCTGAGCACCAGCACCGCTGACGGCGACGGTTGGGGAGGACTATCTTCTAATCAATGTCAATAAAACAAAGGAACTCAGCCCCCCCCCCCCCCATCATAAACACCCAAGCAGTTGAGACAGTGGACACATTCAAATATCTGACATGAAAAAAAGGAGCCAACAAAGACGACCAGCCATCCACGAACTCCAAGGACGAGTCGTTGTTCTGATACCGTAACAAACCCTCCCCCCTCTTGGTTACGCCCCTACGTCGGTCTGAAGCTGTCGTTAGCCTTCTGCATCTGTCTGCGTAGCTCCACGTTGAATCTCACCACCAGTTTCATTTTTTCGGGTCATCAGTTATGTTTTTCACGTCGAGCGACTGAAACTGAGCAGAGCTCAGCTACAACAGGATTGCTCTATCGACGTTGGGAATGTCTCGTGACGCAAACGCTCCAATCACAGTTGTTGTCGTCTGTGGAGGTCCACGTAGCCACGATGTAAGTTCACGATGCGTAGCCACGTGAGGTCAGGCTACGCTGCAACCTCGGCAACGCCGTAGGTAACGCGTCGATGCAGACCCTAACCCGCCGTAGCGATGCCACTGAGTGGACGCAGACACATAAATTCGATGACAGTGTGCGGCTGTAGTCGTCACATGTTGACACTCATTGCCCCCCCCCCCCCCCCCCCCCCCCCCCCCCCCCCC
>CAAKHB010006346.1:93672-104448 GCA_901007665.1 Aeoliscus strigatus
AGCGCGCCCACTGAGATTGTACTTAAGGTTTCAGCGATGCTCCTGCTTTTATCTCCTTTAAAAAGCTTTGGAGGACACCGGAGCCGTGATGATTTTCATTAACTGTGATCAGGGAGGACGAATGTAGAAATGTGTTGACGCCCCAACAGAAGAGCTTGGCTGAGCTGCTTTTACCAGTGACACCATTTGGTCTCCAGCTGGAACACACCATGTTATAGTTAACAAACCTCCAGCTGACTGCTGACTTCATATCAGTGGTTAATGCACACAGTTAAACGTTAAATCAGTATTATCCTTCACGCTTGAACCTGCTCTCAAACCATGAAGAAAACACTCTCAAGTAGAAAACACAATCTGAACGTTCCCTGCAGTTCCTTGTGCTCCTCGTAGGACGACTGCTGCTTTCCATCTCTGGTGTTAATTGGTGTTAACGACGTTCACCTGCCCCCCCAAGAGTCAACCAGTCTCAGTTGATTCCTACAGACTGAGCAACTGGGAATCTTTCGTCCATTCTAGAACATAATGTACTCTACCACTTTGCTTATTTCCTCTTGAATGTTGTCTTTTGTCCAACATCCTACAGTTTCTGTACGTTTATTCATTTAATAAAAGTCTATTTCTTAGTTCAGCAAAGGTTAATCTTCACGTCCTGCTGGTTGTCATATGTCGAACGCCCTGAACCGATCTGTGATGAGCGCTGCCAGGATTTCTGTGGCTTGAACCCGACTGGGCTTAGCCATGCTGAAAGTACACACATACAATCAGGACATTGGGTGGTTCTTTGGACTGAAAGCTGATGGAGGGCTGAGTTACCAGGGACATGTGGACGACGGCAGGGGGGCCAACAGAGGGGGTAGCGCGCACACAACACCATTTTCACTCCATTAGATCAGGAATACATCCTCCTCCGACAACAGGATGAGGACATCGGTGGCCATGACTGCTCAGGCAGTAGGTGGTGGCATGATTCATGTTCTACAGGACTCGAATCGCCTTTTTCATTTCTGAACAGACGGTTGTTGTTTTAAAAGGCATCCCTTTAACACGACACTTATCCCTGGCAATGCATTGTTGCTAGCATACTTTGGAGTACCATGATTACAAGAAAACGTCAACGTGTTCCTGAAAGCTGAGAAGAGTCACTGAGTTCATCTGCCTGGTGTGACAAGGAGATATAGGAGAAGGAGAAAACTTTCAGTAAATCGTTCAGTGTTTTCTGATCGTTCTCCAAAGTATGCTAGCTTGAATGCATCGCTAGCGATACTGTCAGTGTCAAAGGCTCAGTGACCTCTTATGCTGCATCAATAGCGGTTAGCAGGTTTCGTCAGTGTCTGTTCGGCCACCAGCGATGCTAGCTAGCTGCTTAAATGTAGCTTTGTTTTCCTCCGAGGCTCACACAGCAGCAGGTACGCGCGGTGTAATTCACCCCTGGAGGACGTGTGTAGCTCCCAAGCTAACTGAAAACCAAACACTATTCTGCCTTTATGACACATCACGGAAACGGTCCAACATGCACGTCAGTTCAATCCAGACATATTTAACATTTGCTGTGCCGCCAATCGATGGGATGTACCCGCAGCCACTGGTGTCAGTACAAACCATATCGCTGCACCCCCCCCATATAACACAAGTCTAACATAATTATTGATATTTCATTATTTTCTCCATTTCCACAATGGTGAGGCTTCAAGAAGTGGGATATTGATATTATATCAGTCACTGCACTGCTTGATCGCCAGCGAGTATTTTTTTTTTTTTTCAGTTTATTGTTCAATGTTGGGTGGAAACTGCACTGGTCATTTTTATTTGTTACAGTGGGGGCAATGGGGGATTGTAGCTCGATTCATGTGTCTCCCAGCAAACGTTGGCGCTGAGGTGAACGCTCCAGGGAAATGACTCACCGATCCTGCGACTGATCCTCAGCTTTCAAAGCCTGAGTGTACGGTCGGCTCCAGTCTGGACTTAAATACGTCTCTGAAGTATTTGTGAGACTAAGTTCTCCCTTTCTCAACTTCCACCCAAACACTCGTGGCCGCAGCACTTCTCCACTGATATTTTCTTGTGGAAAGATCGATCTGCAGTGTAAAGTTACTTAAATACGCATTTATTCCACTTTTGATCAGATCACTGTGAGGAGCAACAGGTTTGTGAGAAACACGAGTTGAGCAGTTGGCAGAGAAAGCCAATGATCCCGTAAAAGCTTCCCAATTTATTGCTGAGTTACAGCAGATCGATAGGTTTACTTCCAGAGTAGTGTGACGGCAGGAAGGCAAAAAGCCATTTAGATCATTGTGGTAAATCAGAACTATTTTCTGGGAATATCTTTAAACAGTCGCAGAGGAGCTCAACACAATCTCACAGTTAAACATCAACAACGGCACAGAGGTGCAGAAAGGAAAGTCAGGAAAGTCATGACAGACGGAGGAGACGACACCAAGAAGGTTGTGTGCTGGAGTGACGCGTCGGTGTGGGCCTGAGCATGTGCAGACGCTCGTTCACTGGATGATGAGATGAGCTGCAGGTGTGTGTGTGAGTGTGTGTGTGTGTGTGTGGACAAGGACGAGGCCACGCCCATGGTTACAGCCGAATCAGGGACAAGTGAAGTGGGGCAGAAAAGGATGAAGAACCAATTTTAAAATGTGCAATTTCAACTAATTTCACCAAATCACACTTTGAGTTGTTCAGGAAAAGCAGCCCAGACTGTTTGTTTGTTTGTTTGTCATGCATTGAAAAGAAAAATACAAATCAAACACAACATTCCCAAACCTGATTGAAAGGAAGCGGAAAGAAGAATAATCTTAATAATTTAATCTCACACCATTTCCCCCCAAAAATCTATTTATAAACCACTTAAATTTAAACAACAGCAACAAAATAAGCAAAAAAAAGGAAAACAGCCACCGGCCACAACACAGTTCCATTTTTTTAAGTTCCTCGGTTACAATTCAATAAATACGACGCATCTTTTTAGCGGATCAGCCCTGAGGGTCACTCACTTTGTTGTATAAACTCACATGTTCTATATCGTGTACTTTATTCAAACCTGGTGTCTCCTTGGACGAGGATGTGCCGCTCCTCCATCGCTTCCGATGGGTCCATTTGGATGCAAATATTCTTGACACTGTGGCGGAGAAAACTAGGAAAGAAAGATGGCTCTGGTACGAGTGGCGCTGCCCGTGGGACCTCACCGACTCACTAGAACGACTGCAAACATCCACACAGCTGTTTCCAGCGTGACCCCAGGGTCACCCGTATATGAGAAGAAGACAAGTCAGCGGGGAAAGAAATGAGGATTCAATGAGCCAGAAGGTTTGTGTATTACAATGTGCAGGTATGAGCTTTGAGTCCATTCGCGCATCACTGAAGCAAATATATATGAATCAAATATTAACTCATCCGCCAGCAGTAACTTTGAAGAAAGAAATCTCTGCAGCTTCATTTCATGCTCGGTTCCCATTGGCTGGTCAGCAGACGTGGGTCATAGCAGTCAGTATTTCAGTGTAAATGTGAAAACAGGATTACTAGTCTAACACGGCACAGCAACATAGCAGCTGTAACATTGAAGTACGATACTGTAAACGTTACACTTGCTTAATTTTCTGACAGATTTATTGATTTATCGACGCGTCAGACATGAGCTGCATGGGGCTATTTGTATGAGCACAGAGCTCCGTCGCTGACGGACAGTTTAACGGATGAAAATGGACACAATGGAGCTTTAATTAGCCTGCAGATGTGAATGGAATGATTTTATTCCCTTTATGGTTAAATGTACATAAATGTATGTACATAAATGTATGTAAATAAACGTCTTCCATCCACACGGAATTGTCTCAAGAAATTTGGGTGTCCACACAAATCCAGTGAGGCAGCTGTAGTGCATCCTCCAGGCCTGTAGGTGGCGCTGTAACACTACCACAGAAATACATGCTCCATCATGACACGGAGCATAAGATGGAAACAAACACAGAAAGAAGATGAACGGAACCAGAAGGAGACAAACAGTCACATCACATTCAACACGGTCAGACGCCGTTGATGTTGTTGTTGTTGTTAGCCAGTTAGCATGAGGCTAAGGAGAGGTGGAGCTATGACGTCATTGTATAGGTTCTGTCATCACATTGATTCAACAATGATCGGATTCAGACTCCATGACGACCGAAAACTACTGATTCACCTGAACTCGTCTCCATGGAGACCTAAGGTCCATACCACAGAAAACTACAAATTCACCTGAACTTGTCTCCGTGGAGACATGGGAAACTTGACAGGAAGATGAGACAAAACAAAATTTCACAATAAAACTGGAAACTGCTAAATCTCAGGTGACTTGACAAAAAGACAAAACCCTCCCTGTAAAGGTCACAACTTCCATTTTAGGTTTCAGACCCAAACACCAACTCTGTTCCTGTGACTCTGCTGAGGTCGAGTCAACTCTCCGAGCCAGGAACGATAAAATCCACGGCAGCTGGAGGGTCGCGTGTGAAGAGAAGATTTCTCTCTCGACTGGAGAGAGATTACGGGGGTGAATCAGCGGTTGTTATCTGGGCGCCACACAGTTCACACATCAGTGTCAGTGTTTGTTCTCCAAGACAATGGAGAGGAGATATGTCCTCTGTCCACATGTCCGCAAAGGGAATAGAAAAATCCGACTGAGCTGTTTGAGAAAAATCCTGACGGAGGCGAAGGCAGTGACATTCTGCATCTTCTGACACAATGAGTGTTTTCTGTGAACAGTGAAGCTCGTTCTCATGACTGTGGAGTAACTCTTTAACACCAACAGTATCGCTACATCCGTGCTCGTATAATTTGCTGTACCGTAATGACGTGACTATTTGCGCAATGACAGCAAGATGGCCGGTCTCAACTTTCAGGTATTGATAGCCATTTTCTCCTTCTCCTAGCGCCACTAGAACCAAGTGTAACTTCTCAGCTTTCAGTAACTGTTCAAAGTTTTCTGATAGTCGTGTATTCACAGTACTCCATAGTGTGCTAGCATGAATGTAGCGTTGGGCTACAGGGCTCAATGACTTTAAGAACACGTCAATGCCAATAACTACAACAGGTAATTGGTTATTAGTCGGCTGCCAGATTAACTGTTATTTTGTCAATCAATCATCTTGAGTGAAATTTTCATAATGAAAGCATCTTAAATGTAGATATTTTCTTCTAAGTGGATGTCATTTGACCTCTTTGGGGTTTTTTTTGACCAAATAATTGTTTTGTGCAGAAAATAATGAACAGACGAATAAAAGTAATACAAATAATTGTTATTTTATTGTTATTTGCAGCTCTGCATCCCATATGGACTGCTAAGAAATAACACTGGAGAGAAAACTATGAATATGCTGTGGATGCTGAATACACCCCACCCCACCCCCCTCACACATACACACACACTCACACTCAAGTTAAAAATATGAGCCGAGAGTTGTGGATTTGTCAAAAAGCCTAATGAGATGAGAACGAGGCTCATTCACAGTGCCGTGGTGACGGTATGCTCATGGCGTCGCTGCTAATTACTGATCATCCCATCTGAGGAAGAAAGATGTTCTGAAGACGTGTCGATTCATGTATTCTTAGGTTTTGTGACCCTGGAGAGAGGGAACACACACAGCCGCAGCGTGTCAGTAAAGACAAAACACTGAGTTTGACTAAGATGGTGCTACAATGAAGTTGTACCTCAGGAGCGGAGACCATATAAATAGAGACTGTTCAGCCTCCGAGCTGTGCAACAGAAACATGGTTCTCCCTTCTGGCGACTGGCTCCCTCGCCAGGCTTTTCTCATCAGCCAATTCAGCGATCTAAACTGCTCTGACATCAGTTCACTCCCCATCTGACACCTCCTGGGTCCAGTTAGCCTCCGAAAAACCTGGCAAGGCGACCTCCCCCCAGCGCTGACATGGAGCGCCGTTGCCCGTCATCCCCCCGTTCAACCCCGAGGACTAAAGGTTAATTTTCCGAGTGAGCTGCTGCTGTCACATGCATTAGTGTGTGGGAATCATACTCGGGCTGTGTTGGTATGTCCACAACGCCGGCCATGAGACAGACGCGGCTGCTGACCCGCAGACACGGAGCCCGTCAAAAGGTCTGGGTGAGCGCCAGCCGACCAGCTGAGACGCTGAGACTCTGCCGAGGCTGGTGTGAGGACAGGACGTGTACGTGAGCGCTCGTGTGTGTGTGGCTTGTTTCAAGATCTTCAAATGTTGTTCTTCACGATGATGGGCCAGTAGGTGGCAGGGTTCTCTTTAGCACCGTTACAACTGTTTACCTTCATTTTCGTTTGCTCTAGTGCTCGCTCCGGTAATGGGTTGCAGTTCTGCTGGACCCAAAGCCCGCTGTCAATGGGCGAACAGGGTACACCCTGGACGGGTCGCCAACTTATCGCTGGGCAACGTGGAGAGGCCGACATCCCCTCCCGTTCACAGCTACGGGCACTTTAGAGCCAGTGCACCTCAGCATGCTTTTGCAGGTGGGAGGAAGCAGGAGTACCCAGGCCAGTTGGTGTCATTGGACATGAGATCATGTCACTGATCACGTCTGTCACTGGAATGTGAGGATTTTTGGAGGTTGAACGATCCACTTAGGAGTGAACAAATCTTGTCAACCCAGATTTATCATCTGTGTCATAACCTCCTGCTTGCTTCTACCAAATCACTTGTTTTAATTCTGAGACAGACATTTACAAGTCAGTTTCACGTCTGCTGTTCTATTGTGAACTAACAAATCCCGGAGCGGCGTCTGGCGATGATAATCCTCTGCGCTGGTTAAAGGATCAACTGACAGTACAAAATGAAAACACTCACTTAGTGTTCCTCTCATTATTTCTCTGTGTGACTCCTCGTCGTTGTACAAGCTTTGTTTTTCTGTCATAAAAGAAATCCCCTACCCTTTATTTGTGCCTCCACTACATCCTCAAATATGGCTGCCATGTCTAAACACTCCGAGTGGTGCTGTTATTCCCTGCGATCATTGCCAAAGAATATTCATCCTCTCCATCACACTGGGACCATGCTCCAACACTCAGATACAGTGTTCCATTTTTTGCAAAAAAACGATCCTTTGTGTGATCATTTATCAAGGTTCGTGATAAGGACATAATAAACTGGTGTTAATGACCCCCCCCAGAGGACTGGACTTCCAGTATTAGAACATCCATCTCTGCTCTCTGTCTAATAATACCTCACACCGTCCTGGCTGACCTCACCTTCACCGCCTCACACGATACATCCGCAAATCCATTTATAGTTGAGGAGCATTGAGATGAGTTCTGATACATTTGCTCTGTCAGAGTATCAGGAAGCATCTGATGAAAGTCATTGACTGAATTTCTCTGCCAGAAATGAAGCCGAAAACAGGGGGAGCCTCTTATAATGAGGGCGGCTTTAATGTTTGAAGGAATCTCACAGACACAAAAGAACGTTGTGCTATATCTGACGCAACGTGAAAAGGGACCACCAAAGGTATAAATTACCCAACAGAATTTGTACCCGCCATGTTTCCACCCTTCTGGGCGGATGTGAAACCAGCGAAAGACAAAGACAAGAGTTGCTCTTGACCCAGTTCTGTTCGACACCAACAACAGAAAAGATGAGCTGGGACATTGGACCTCCTGTGTGTCCTGTGTCTTCTGTGCTGCAGCAGACACCTCTGATGCATTTTACACCCAGGTTGAACTAAATGCCTGGGCTGCTTTGAAGCAAAGGGAAGAAGCGCTTTCTGTAAACTCTCAGTTTACATGTTGAAACCTTGACCCAAACATGGATACACACCAGTACGTACTTCAGTTTTACTGTGGTTGGATTCATTGCTATCGAGTGTTTTGTTTGGTGAAATTCAGTTCTGCCTCCAACACAGAAATGTGTCCACTGATGAGCATTAGTGTTGGTTAGTGCCTGCGCCATGTCCTGTTAGAATTAGTTAGTTGTAGTTAGTGTTGTGTTATGTTGTGTTAGCATTAGGTAGTGTTAGGATTAGGTCGGTTTAGCAGTAGGTTGTGTTGGTGTTATCGTTAGTATTACTGTTAGTTAAGGGTTAGAATTAGATTGTGTAAGGTAGTTTTAGCATTAGGTAGTGTTAACGTCAAGAAATGTTAGTGGTAGTGTTAGTGGTAGGTAGTGTGAGCATGTGGTTGTGTTTGTGGTACTGTTCGGGTTAGTGTTAGCGTCAGGTGGTGTTAGCATTTGGTTATCGGTGCCAGATTTGGTCCAACACAGCTGAGCTGGTGTAAAGTGACTATTGCTGTTTTGTGTAGCGTCTGTTCCTGGCGCGGATGATTGGGTATCACAAACACCATCGTCACCTTCCCTATCTCCTTCACTCCCTCTGTCATTCCCTTGGCCTCAGTCTGTCCCCGTAGCCTTCTAATTCTCACCTTCTTGCACTCTCGGCTTTTTTCCATCACATGGGGATTATATTTCTCGAAACTGGTAGAGAGCGATAGATCAGGGAGTGCCTCGCCGTCACGGAAAACTAGCAGAGAATCCAGCAATGACCTCGATTCTTTGCTTCTTACACTTTTTAGATGTTTTTTTTCTTCCTTTTGCTTAAGAAAAACTTCAAAGAGGCGCTGGAGAGGCAGGGGTCTGGTTGCCTGGTGAACATCAGAGAACATCTCGAAATACTTCAGCATCAACCCTGCCTGAACGAACCCCGTGTGAAATGACTCGCTGCAGAAGAAAAATCACATCACGCCGTTCCCATGACTGGTTCTCACTTTGTAAACCACGGCAGCAGATGACAACAAGGTCATGTTATTGAAAAACAGAGTATTGAGTCCAAGTTCCGGCCTTCATACTATAGATATTATGAAGCACCGGACCAGAAACATCAAACATTGTGTGCGGTGCTGAACGTTCACCTCCCTCGGCTTTTCTGGACGCCTCTCAGCTACGCCTACGTGCCACTCACAGCAGCAGAGGCTGTGTGTTTTCTGACAAAGGGTGTTGGTGAAATGGGCTGTTTGGTTTTGAAAATTTAAGAAAGGTTTTCGAAAAGAGGAACTCAAGTTCCATCTATTTGTGAGAAAGGTCTCTTACATTCGTGAACACGTGCGGTGACACTGAGTTGAAGGTCCATGGCGTCTCAAAGGTGTGTCGGTTTCAGATGAATACAGATACAGATATTACACCAACATGGCACCAAACATAGACGGACCGTCGCGCAACGTTTGCTTCATCACTGTGTAAAAGTGTCCAGTGTGTGACGACCGGGATGAGCCGTAAAGACCAGCCTCCTTTATAATAGGCAGCTTCATTCTGGACTGGCTGACTTCCAGAGGACAGACAGAAATGAGACGACCCAATAACGGACTCATTTCCTGTGTCGCTGTTACATGGATACTCTCAATTAAAACAGGCTGTTTTTGACACGTTGTCTCTTTAGTTGGAGCCATGGTGCTGAGCTGCCATCAGTTTTCATTGGACTTACTTCTCTTTTGAAAGACCACGTCCACTTAGGAAACAGGAAGTCAGAATTTATATTTGCCTGTTGGAGTCCACATAGGTTTATCGTGTCATCGTTTCAGACCTGACATGGAAATCACCAGAACATTTTGGAACACAAAGAACGCCCTAACCTTCATGCCATATGATTTTAGGTACGTTCTTACCAAATGTGGACAAACGTATCCATGGACAAAATGCTCAAAAAACATTTTTTGCCATTTTTTTGCATGAATCTTCTATTCTACTCGTCCTCTGATGAGTCATTCCAAATATTCAATTAATTTCAGACTTGTAACCCCTTAAATGCCAGTATATAGCGTCGTAGGGTAAAAAAAATCACCAAAAGGGTGATATTTTCAAAATACTGAAAGCTAACCAAATGTGGTTCACCTCATGGTTTCAAACCTGACATGGAAATCACCAGAACATTTCGGACACAAAGAACGCCTTAAAGCGAGCTTGTTATGCTTGTCGAGTTTCCTCTGTAATCAAATGAACTCACAAAACCAGAACAAAGATGTGCAGATTACTCATCGTCTCTTGCCTGGTTGACAAACGCGTTAAAAACCCAGAGGTCACAGACAAGAGCGAGATGAGGTCGATGACGCAAACAAACGTGCTTCTGATGAACAAAAGTAATAAAAACAAAGACGCCGGAGACCGAGAATCAACGTGGCTGCTCTCAATGAAAGGAATGAGTTATTACACAGTGAAGAGGCAGGAACTGATTCAGTGTGAATCAGCTCCTCTGTATTTTTACACCAGCTGCCACTGTGCTTGCAGACAGGATGATGGAGAATCACTCAGTGGTGGATCCTCACATCAGTCTTTGGACCTGAAAGATCATCTCATCTCACATCCCGTTTCTTGCTGAGGCTTTTTTTTTTTTTTTTTTTAAGTCATTGCAACCTTTTGTCGAAAGATATTTCCGGCGTCATTGATTACAGGACTCCAAGGTATGCTAGCGTTAATGTAGCGACAATTTGGTACGTCTGGATTCCCAGGTTAGGTTAAAAGCTCTGCAGACCATAACCTGCATCCCCATCGGACCTACGCGGTGCTGCGTATATGAACTTGTGAAGGCTTGAGATTAACATGAATTTAATGTCACACGTTCAAAGGGTGTCTGAATAATGGTAGTGAAAATCACATTTCCTCCACGTGATCGATGCATGTTCACAGACGGGCCGGAATGGGAGAGAATTCACTGACTGACGCTCTCCAAAGCCATCAGGAGGCTGAGGGGATTGAATCACAGCTCTAATGTCGGCGCAGAGGCAGGAAATGGGAGTCAAAAGCAGAAGTGGGTAGGGAGAGGTGGGGGGATTG
>CAAKHB010006346.1:108729-125949 GCA_901007665.1 Aeoliscus strigatus
GCAGAACCACTGAGCCTCCAGCTAAAATGTTTTTACCGTCCACTCATTCTTTCTCTTCATTCTTTTTATCCCGTCCATTCGAGTGTGTGTGTGTGTGTGTGTGTGTGTGTGTGTGTGTGTGTGTGTGAAGCTGACTTTATTCTATTGCATGCCAATATCTGCAGCAAATGGACGGCGTACCTACGGCGGAGGGTACGGTGTGGTTGACGTCAGCTCTCCAGAAATCCAACTGCGTATCACGGCTACATGGATGGCAAATTACAACTGTAATAGGACTTGAATGATGTCGATCGTGTTGGAGTTGCTGCGGTAACAAGAGCCGCTCACTTTCGGTCGCGACTTGACGCTGATTAGTTTGGTGTAGTTTGACGTGTAGCTACCTCAGGCGAGACAAAGTATACCCACGAAACTTTCTTCCTTCATTTATTTCCATTGTGAAGCCCAAAGTCATAGACCAAAGCCCGATAAAGCAGTCAAAAACTGTTTGCTTGTTGAGCCACCCCAATAAATACCTGACCCCTTTCGCAGCATCTGGTTCAGGTCCACAACAAAGGAACACTGCCCCCCAGTGGTTCAACAGCATAACGCACAAAAAATACACACGGCTCCTACATAAAGAAAGAAAACAAAGAATAGCAAATCTCTGTATCGTGTTGAAGTTGGCATTTGCTGTGGTATCAAGATCTGCTCACTTTCAGTTGCTATTGTCAAAGTAAACAAAAAAAACAAAACATGGCGGCAAGATTCAATGCGGAGCTATGAGACAGACGCGGAAGTAGAAACGCTCATGACGACGTTGAACCTCCACACACTACGAGGGTCCGCGTCAGTTCGCAGAAACATGAATTCGATTTAAATGATCAGAACCTGAATATCTTTGTTTGCTTGTGGACATCTCCTTTGGGAGTTTCAGGAAACAACTAATCGATGCAAAGACTCGTCGACGATGAAAAAGATCCAGCAGCACCTCGTCACATTTGCTGAGTCACATCGTAACGACTCGTATCCTTTGAGATTTTCCTTTTTAAACCTTCTCTTTCCTTTTTTTTTGTTAAAAAATCTCGCTGCCCTTCACGCGTCTCCGTAGAGGACACGGTGCTCTCACCCGTCCATCAGCTGAAAACCTGCCACCTCATCCTGTGCGCGCACTCCAACAAAAACCAGGGAAAACATTATGAGGACGAAAGCTCCTGAAGTACAAACGTCTCTTCCGCACATCACACGTGCTCGCCCACACACGGCTGTACATTTTGTTCTTGCTGTGAAAACACCCTGCAGAGGCTCATCTATGCTCTCTCAGACTCTCTCATGGTTCCTCACACTCTCCACATCCAACGGCAGCATGAATGGAGCCGCAAAGTCGAATTCTCCAGGGACCATCTGTGACTTCTTCCTTGTCCTTTTCACTTTCCACCCTTATTCTCGCTGTGCACCCACTACTTCAAACGGTTGTCACGGTCAGACGTGGTCTCCATGGTCACACAGGTGAAAACTGGTGTCACTAAAAAACATGGATTCCATTTAATTTCACCTCACCCCCCCGTGAGACATCATGTTCTTTCCTCATTGTCCAATTAACACAAGCCGGTTGTTCTCGGAAGCGACAGAGCGACGGGTCGGTTCGGCTGAGTTCATTAAAAAAATCCAGCTCACACACGTTGAAATCCAGAAAGCGAGGAGAGCAGCGCCGCGCAAAGCGACAAAGATCCGGTGACGGCCCTCAGTGTCGTAGGAACGAGGATGAACAGACGGATCTTTAACTTTTCCTCGTCTGTTTGTCGGCTCATAATTCAATTAGTCAATGAGTAATCACAGTTGAACATGGGCCTATTTCTAACCATTTTCTAACCACCGTCATTTTTTTGTGGTTGCACTTATAGTCTATGAATTATGGTAATGAGGACAGTCTATGTAAAGTCTGTTTTTTTTATTTGTCCCAAACCTTTTGACATGCTGAGGGGTAAACAACAGTTTTCTGGGTTAATCTTTTCAAAATTCATGTTTTTCTAGCCCATTCGCTGGTCTTGCAAAGATCCGACTATTATTTATTGTGCAGTCTAATTAAGGAGTTTCTACTTCTTCTCTGTTTGCTGTTCCTTCACGCGGTGAAATTCTGGCAGTGTTTGTCTGTTCCGTGTCTGTTTGATCACCAAATCTTCTGGGGAAAGACAACTGCCGCACTCGAGCGACACAGCCGACTTTGTCACAATCAGACAAGCTAATTAGCCGTGAGCGCAGAGATTAGTCATGTGGAGTTTTGAGAAACTCTGCAATATGTGGTGAGATGAGAGAAAGAACTGCATCAGAGATAAGATCATCGGCAGTCTTCCAGATAATCAGATGTACAAATTATTCAAGGTTTGTACTAGAAAACAGAACAAAATGAACCCGACACTGGACCATGTACCAGGACGTATCCTGGATTCGCTCCATTCGTCGCTGACTGTTGTTTTATTCATCGGATGCGGCTCATACGTACTTAAACTCAGTTCTCCAAACTTTGCTAACATCAGTGTGAGGGCTAATTAGCAGATGAGAAGAAGTTGGAATAGCAGCATGTAGGAATATGCAGGTAATAAAGTAGAAGCTCCAACAAGGTCTGTATTTTCATGTGAAACTAAAAAAGTTTTTATTCCAAAAGTTTCTCTGCTCGACAAAGCTCCCTGAAGCGGTGAAACATATTCCCTGTCGGAGACTATTGCAACACATACACGCTTTTTGAAATCCCTTCAAGGTACCAACGACAAACTCCAGATGGAAAGTTTTTAGTGCCTTTCAGCAGATTATCTTTGGCCCCCAGTGACACACAAAGAGCAGCAACGATCTTCATCTTCATATGAGATAAAATGAGTGGATAAAACCTCAGTGTCCATTGTTCAGTGCCGGCAAGGATTCTCTTTGATAGCAACTAGCAATTCATCGCTCAACGCCTCCTTTTAGTTGTTTTATGAATTTATTTCCATTAATTTAAAAAGTGAAATTGAACAAATACAAGGAATAGATGTGATAAGTAAATGATGCATTGGAATTCATTTTACATTATATTTTCATTCAATTTTACTGCTCCAGTTGTAAGACAGGTCGTTCAGATTCGGCAGAAGTAAGGTGGGTTTGGGTTACCATGGCAACGCATCTCCAACCAGCAAGGCGCCTTCTGCTTTTTAGTCAAACGTGATATCACACCTATGATGTATGCACATATAAATATGTGATTTTAGATGCAGTGATGAAATTAAGACGCTTTGAATTTGACAGATGTGTTTTAATATCGAACAATGAATGTCTGATTGAACAAAAAACACTTTTGGGAAGTTCCATTTGTCGCGTCACAGACTTTCTGTATTTACTGGACACTAACGTGACAAAAGCCCAAAGATCACGAATGAACATAAGTTTCAAACATCCTCAACATGTTTGTAATTAGCAGTCACTCTGCGCTCCAACACCGAAGTCGGCAGCCTGTCCTCGCCTGTCAACACTGTAAGTTCGGACTGTAGCCAGGAACCTCAAGGTCACCACTGTCTCATCAATTTCACGGCTGAAGCAGATGGCTGTGTCTTTGAGTGTTTCCTCCGGAGAGGCTGCCGGGTGGAGGGGGGGGCGGGGGTAAAGCAGCTCTCACTTTAACCGAGAGGAAGGCTGCTGGACTCGGTAGGAGTCAGGCTCATCTCAGACACGTCCACTGTAGATCACAAAGTCCAGTTCTCATTAAAGTCGATTTATTTCCAGAGAGCTGGAGTTGAGCAGAGAGTCGCCGGTTCAGGGTTACCGAGGCCACTGTTGCACTGTTGGTGCATCGGCTGGTTTCTAACCACTGAGCTGGAAAGACGAGCTGACGCCTGCAGAGTCAGGACACGCTGCCAGAGCTCGGTGTGAAGCCGATGCGCTTTAGCACCGCACGACCAGCTCAACACGCACGCTGACACTCAGGATTACTTCCTGATTTAAACTTTGGCCTTTGGACATGTTGCGGTTGAAAACACACTGCTGGTTTTGGCTTTTTTATTTAAAGCTAGCGGAGCCCGACCTGCAGCAGTGGAACCAGCCGTAGCGTGCTTGAAAAATATTGAAATCTAGACTCTTGGACCAGAGCGCTGCCATATTGTGTCGGTAATGTAAATCAGAGACTCTGTGGGAGTGATCAGGAAGTGAAGCTGAGGCATCAAGGTCGACCCAACTCAGTCGCGAGCAACTCCCAAGTCTGTTTGAATCCTAATGTCACTCTGCTGTCAGTCAGGACGCCACTGACGGACGGTTGACGTCAACGCATGCAACCAAAAGCTACGAAAAATGAATAGAACTATAACACCTCTTGCTTTATCTCTTCCTCAGGACGTCTCACATGCACAAAGAGGAGCTGAGTTTCCTGACTGCCTCGTTAGTTCGACCCTTCCATCAGCGCTTCAGGCCGTCTGTTCTCTGCTGTTCACCCCTGCTTGAGGACACTTTGTAAATTCCTTTTACACATAGAAAAGGCCAAACTGAGCAGACTCAATCAAGCGACTCAGTCATAATTCATCCGTGTCTGGTCCGCCGCGGTCAACCCTCTTGGTCCGGCCGTTGTCAGACAAATTTGTCTTTGGTCCAACTGAGGAGAGATTTGTGTTGGACTTGTCGATCAGGTCAAATGAGCATGAGGTGTGTTGAATGTTCCAAATCTCAGACGTCATCAACAGCTGACTGGATCCACCTTGGTTTCATTCATCACTCACTCTCTCTCTGTGTGTCATCAATAACAGGGGCCACCAAAGACATGGGGAAGATGCTTGGTGGGGAGGAGGAGAAGGACCCGGATGCCCAGAAGAAAGAGGAGGAAAGGCAAGAGGCACTGAGGCAACAGGAGGAAGAGAGGAAGGCCAAATATGCAAAAATGGAGGCAGAAAGAGAAAACATCCGACAGGGCATCAGAGATAAGGTAAAACTGGTCGACTTACACCTCAAGCAATGTCTGGGTTATACTCAGTACACAACTGGACTAGATGTTTTTGTCAAAATCTCTTCAAGTTCACAGACATAGAGTGTCTGCTGATTTGAGCAGTGTTGGATCGGTCCCACCCAAAAACGCCAAGTAAGATGCACTAGCTGGTATATTTAAAAACAACAGACACATCAGGTTCACGCACAAAGTCAAACGAAAACCCAAATGCCAGAAGCTTACGTCCCATCTGCTGGGTGACACCTCCTGTTTCAGAGGATTCAATTGGAAATGGACCAGTCAGCGATATTACAGGAACCGGTTGTGACCAGCGACAAACTGGAAACACTTTTAATCCACTAATAGACAAATGAAACCCCAAATCACCCAAAACTGTTCTCCAGAGTTCTGTGCTACTTCTGTTCTTGCACCTTTGTTGGCTTTTAAATTCCCTTCTCATCTCACCGACATCATCTCTGATGAATGACTGCTTAACATTTAATTCACCTAATAAAATGTTAACAGACGATCAAACAGTCTGTAGCTTGCTGTGAAATGTTCCTCCTGCTTCTTGCGAATGATTTCAGTGAATATTTGACTTGAGCCCTCTTTGGTGTCAAACTTTGCTCTTGCCCTGTTCAACGCTCTGTGGGCTCTGCACTCCACTGAGTTGCAGATTCTTAGCTTTCTTCGTGGAATAATTTTGAACAAAGAAGGGACGGGCACAGAGACAGACATGACAGCATTGCTCTGGGAGGTTTGTTGAGCTGAGAGAGGCTGAGTAAGCGTAACTGTCGTCACTTTGACTGACGCAGGCCTTGTGTTATTTGGGAATCACTCGGGGAGAGAGGGTTGCAAGAAAATGAGACAGCAGAAGAACAAATAAGGGAGCGGGAGGAGAGACAGCCGAGGAGAGCCACTTCCAGCTCTTCTGCAAGTTCTTCCAAGCATTCAACCAGACACACTGCTTATTAGAGGGTTTGGAGAAACAGAGCCAACCAAGAAATTCTCATTCCGCCGCATCAAGTAACGGAGCTTCGTCTTTTCAAATGGTGTCGCTCCTTCCCCAATGGTACACACAAGTTACCTGTTGTCATCACTGGGGCTCAGCGGAGTCTAGAGAAGACCCGTTCAGCTTTTGACTCTGGTTGGGATGGCGATTGGATCCGCGTTTGCTGCCTCGATCTTGGTTTCGAGAGCATGAGTCTAACCTGTGTCATTGGACACAGGCACAAGCCCACAAGACAAAGTAAATAAACTGCGATTATCACCATGATGTCTTCACAGTTTCATTGTTATGTTTGATGTCTGGTAAGATTTGGAGACAAAAAAAAACAAAACAAAACAGATGGTTATTGTTAAGGAAGATTTCCATTAGAGTTAATGGACAGCCTGCTGCTTCTCATCAGAATGTCTTCTGCAACGGTTTTATGGACCATGACAAAGACACAGTGATGCGCAGGGAAGAAACAAGTCTTTTGTCAATCAACCAGTAATGTCTGTGCTTAAATTCATTTTCAGGAGCGATGCATAAGAGAAAAAAAAGAACAGTTTTGTCTACACTGGTCCTGCGTGCGTCTTCACAGCAGAACGAGACACTTGTAGTTTCTCCTCTAAGATATTTATTGCTCCAGAATCCCATTAATGTGAGAGCAGCAAATGGGTCATGGAGGAGCTCATTCCCTGTATCTCTGCCTCAAGATGAGCCATCACTCTGCCAGCTGACCTCTCTGCAGTCCTTTCATTGCAGTCCAGCTCTATTGATTTTTTTTTCTCTCTATGGCCACACATGCACAAAATACATCGAAAGATTTGGTTGCGTATGTATGAGCGGGTGGCTTAACTGTACAGTTTTGTGTCATTGTCCTACTGCGATTTCTCTGTGATGCCTTTTAACAAATGTCTGACTAGCTCTGAGCTAACTCCGGTACATTGCATCAAATGGGAATGTTCATGTTTTTTATTGTACATTGTCCCTTTATAAATAAACTCACTACATGAACATATTTAAAGTGCTAACCAGAGGGCTTCTAGTTAATGTCCCAGAAACAAAACAAGGAGAGTCAAACTGGACTCATGCTACTGGACTCAGGTCGACGTCATAGCCCACAAGAACGCACTAACGCTACATCTGAGTCGCTCCATCTGTGTCGCTATGCATCGTTTGTTTTTCCAGTTAGCTGCGGTTACTTAAAGCGATCGTGACTGAAAGCAATCTTGTTCTGGCAGATTGTCGTCTTCCTTCTCTGCTCACAAAATACTTCAGGACGGTAATAACGGAAAGTTGAACATCATGCTACGCTGTTGGCGACGTGTCGATACACAACCTGTGACGCTGACACGTAAATCCAACAAGACAGATGGATGGGATGGGCACGCCCACTCATCAGACAGGAAGTATTTTTAAACAGCCTCCTGAATGTAGTATGCTTGTCTCCACCTGTAGTACGGCATCAAGAAGAAGGAGGAGAAGGAAGCAGAGGCAGCGGCTGCTATGGAGCAGGCCTCCGAGGGCAGCCTCACCCGTCCGAAGAAGGCCGTTCCCACCGGCTGCGGGGATGAGGAGGAAGAGGAGAGCATTGTGGATACGGTCATGAAATTCATCCCAGCTCCACTCATGGATATGTTCAATAAAAAGTAACAGTGTTTTGGGTGAAATATGATTTGCTTCTTACAAGGTTCATCTGGCCAAGACTAACCCCCCGACCCCCGGCCCAACCTCCACCCCTTCACCCCCTCATCTTCTACGGGTCCTGGATCAGCCCATGCCATGATTTTATCCTTGACGTAAAATGTCTGACCTTTGAAGGGAGCTACTTTCTTGATAATCCAGATACATTTTTAAGAAATGTATGGACCACCTGCACAGAGCCAGGAACTTTTACTTCAAGGCAAATTTGATGTCATGTTGGCAAAATGTCCAGAACTTAGAACAAAACGTCACACATCACCCACCCTTTTTATTTGTATATAGTCTCTGATTATAAAATAAAAATTTAATTATATGAAATAGAACATATGAAGATGACTAGATGAGTATAAGCCATATTTTTAAGAAATTATCCAAATCATATCATATTCTGTTCTTGGTAATATTTGATACATACATTGTATATAGAATTATGACTTCCGTTGGTTCTCTGTTGTGAGGATTCACCCTACAGACTGTCTCTCATGTTCTAATTGGTTTGTTGTCAATGTTAACAGGAAAACTCATTAGAACAGCTGCAATCTGGAGAAGATTTGTTTTCAAATCAGACATTTCTTTGTTTTGTTTCTTTGAAGCATGCAGTAAACTTTTGTGATGTGAAGTAATCATGGACACCATCTCATTTGTCACGGTGACACAAAATACAGTGATATTTAAGGCAATAACTGGTTTTCCTTTTTTTCCACTGACATTTTCTTTCATTCTGCTGTCAGCGATAATTGACTAAAATGTTTTTTTTCCGTGGGACACACCGTAAAACTCTACTCATAATACTTTGTCTCAAAGCAGTTGAAATGTGGATATGCCCACTTGCTCTAAATGTTTGTGGTGTAAAAATTCAGTTCATGTGTCGAGTGTCGCGATAGGACAAGTTCTTAATCAGGGTAGTTCATTTGTTTTTGTTAACGTTACACCATTTTTGTAAAAAAAAAAAATTAGAAAAATGAACTTTCACCAACGCAACTCTGTTGTGAACACGTGAGCAGACAGTGGCAATAGTGCAATATATCGTTTCCAAATGAAGTTGTCCTGTGTCCGTTGGTTTAACAAATCGACCTGACAGACAATCTTCATCGTTGTGTGTTTCGATTTACTTCTTAATGTGTACGTCGATGTTTAATACACAGTCACGGTCGGGCCTCAGCAGGTCCGACATGTTTGGGTAAAAAATATAAAGAGAAAAGGGGGTAAGGTGGGACAATTTGTTTTGTGTCACAAACATTGTCTAACAGTACTGAATGTGGAGCACAACGCGACTCTTGTTTGTGAAATTACAAAGCAAAATCAGTCTGCAGGTGTTCAAACGCACCTGGAACACAGAGGGACTCTTTGACAGAAGTCCTGACCACACTGCAGAAGATGTTTACGTGACCTGCAGAATATAATCATGCAGGTGAATTACAAAAATGGCACAACTTCTTCGCATGCCTCGTTTGGCCGTTTTTATTTCTCCTTCATTCCACGGTGTCCTTTCAGAACATTCCAGATATTTCAGACATTCCTCCAGACTGTGCTGGTAACACATGAACGTATTTCGACCTCAGCTGAAGCCTTGCTTAGTTTACAGTTACGTCACAGTGAATGACTTCAATTTGACATTGTTCAATTAGTTACTAACATGAATCAGTTACTTTAGCAGTTTCTTGCAGGAAAAAAAAAGATACATGTGAAGTACACTTGCAAACAGTACCTTTTGCTCGGACGTCATGGTTTTTATGCTAGCTCAGATGCTAATTGTTAACGTTTTGTGAGCGATATTTACCTCTTAGCATTTTTTGAGCTCTGTAACAAGACATTTAAAACCAATTTGACGGCACAGTGTGTAACCGTACAGCACGTGATTCAAATCTGTCCATATAAACTGCCTTTGCTAGCTTCTGTTAGCAGCTAATATATAGGAACCAACACTTTGGTTTGCCATTACAGCGGCATGCATCAACGTTATTCGATCAAACCAAAGAATAATGCTCTCGCAGTGGACTTAGACAACAGTTTTCATTCTTATTTACTTCATGCTTTATTTATTTTCTAATTCTCAGGTATAATTTATAGCAGAGGTTCTGCTGACCATTACTAGCCTTCTATTAGCACTGCGAACAAAAATATCCAAGGGTCTTTTAATTCGACACCGACCTTTATTAATAAATCTCTCCTTTGGCCTGCAAGTATTCTAGAAAGCTACAATTACTGCCTAGTCAACACTGAATACGACTGTCACAATTACAAAGAGTGATCATTAGATTAGAACGCATCTCATGTCATTTTCCATCATCTTGTAAATGTTCATTGATCGTGTTCCAAATTGCTTAAAAAAAACACACTGCCCGAACAAACTGCCCAAGTCAATTGCAATTAATAACCAGTAGACGCTAATTCATTGTTAGACATCACCCATTTGTGCCGATCATACAGCGGTTTCTATAATAAACTGCCTGGACAACATGCCACTTAAAAATACTCTCGATGTGACTTGAATGTAATGTCTGTTTATCTTTTCTAGCGTCTGTCTCTGTTTTGTTCTTGTTGAGAAGATGCTTACTGGTACCGTATTTTTATTTCACGTCCGTACGCGGTCCTGTTTTTTGTTTTTTATGTCTTCCTGTGGTTGGTAAAGAGAAAAAAACTACATTTGGTGCATTTCTAACTGCAAAGTCTTCTCACCTTCTCCTGGCTTTCTGTCTTTCTCTATCTTCCTATTTGTTGACTAAGATGTATGCATGCTAATGGTGTGCGACGTAGGCAAGATTGCTGAATATAATCGTTTTGTGTCCTGTCTGTGTTTCGAAGTTCCACCTGTTAGCCTCACTGCATGCCATTTTAGGCAGATATTTTAGTCTGTAACTCTCCTGCAAAAATGGAATCACCACACACTGAGAATAAAGTGATTTCCTAGAATTTTTCATTGTCCTGTGTTTCTGCATTCAAACACTTCTGCCACAGGCCTATGGCAACTTCCTCTGCGTAAATATTTAGGATAAAAAATATCATATATGATAATATTGGTCGAGATGTTGAGAGGCACTGAGACGTGACCTGCACTCGTGGATCATATCCATTGCATGACATTCATCCAAGGAAGTATGTGCAAAGACCTTCATTGTAAATCGTGTTGCTGTTTCTGTCTGTCAACCTGGTTTTCCATCGAAACATGGCTGTTGTGCTTGTTTTATTTGTTGTTTTTTTTCCTTCCACGTTTTATTTTCTCCGAAGGAATTTCAATAAAAGCGTAAAGGGCTGTAAACAGATTGCAACGTGTCGTTCAAATGGAGAGTTACACTGCAGACATGTGAAAAACTAACTGCGTCTCTCTGAAAGCAGCTTGTTTGAAGCGAAAAAAGATGAAGGACATGCAGGGCAGGAATTAGAGAGAGCTCCTGAGCTGGCTTTGAATTCAAGCGTTGGGTAAGGACTCCAAAAGAAATGAATCAATTCCGACGCTTTGAGATTTTCAAGAAAATTCTCCACTTGCATAATATGTTCTCGCAACGAACAATGAGTCCTCTCCCTCAACGTCCTGTTAATCCTACAGCAACGTTAAATTACCTTCACTGTATCGGCAGTTGACCTTGTTTTTACTAAATACCAAATATTGTTATTGTAGACAGAAACGCTCCATTTATCGTAATTTCCTTTTAAAGCTCAGTTTCCACATTAACCTTGATGGCGTGAACTATTTTCTCTCTTGTTTCTGCCTGCGGTTTAGTCATGTGGTTTGAACACCGGCGGCAATGAATTCTGTCACACAACAGATGCTGAGCGGTTTAGTCGACAGATCCTCAACGAGAGTCAACAACATCTTCAACATCTTTCCTCGCACAAGTCACCAAAAAAAAGAAAGACTTGCAGGCATTACCCCAAGAATAAAACACCATGCATCTATCATTCCACTTTGGACTGTGACAAAACAACCTCCTCAGACAGGCGGAGGAAACATTTGCGATACACACAGTGAATTATAATGGTGCTCAGGAACAGGAACTTCAAATGGATTCAGTGGCAGAGATATCGTCACTTCAGTGGCCAGTGAAACTCCAAAAATTACATGATGCAACTTTTGTGTTGATGGATACAGAAATATTTCGAGCTGTGGTGCAGGTTTTCTCAAAATTCCTCCTGAGAGAACCATTGCTACTAGGAACCTACCAAAAGACCTGTGGTCCTTCTGGTGTATCAGGTAGGTTCGACACCATCACACAAGTTTCATACATATGCTAAAAACTACAAACATCTTGGGTGGGGCTATAGCGGGGGGCAACGTCAAGTCAAGACTCACGAAGCGGCATCGCGCCGGCCTTCCATAGCCATCGCCCCCAGGCCCCTGCTCCAAAGTGCACAGTTCAAACATGTGCACAGATGGAAATTAGCTCATGAATCGATAATTGTGAGCTGCAGACACAAACTTTGCCTACTTCGACTCCCCAGACACCACTATGGTCCAGAGTTAGTCCATAAGTGCAGGAGATGCTGCTGGTATCGGAGGGATGTGGCCGAGAGTATGGTTGACGATGCCCAGTACGACCAGATACCTTGCGTACCAGCAGATACCTGGTGTACCAGCAGCCAATACCGATAATTCAAGTGTTTCAAGCTCCCTATGCAGTCTTTGTTGGAACCCATTTGCATCGGTTGTGTTTCTGAGCTCCCAGTTGACAGTTGGTTCAGGGTTATCTGAACAGTTTGTTCACGAGCCACAATAAGTACAATATACGGTTCATAGCGCACTCATCAGCTCGTTCACCTCCGCCTGCACACAATGGACTGATACCATCGTCGCTTCCTCCAAACCTCGAGTGTGTCATTATATTCACACATTCATTTCTCCGCTGGAGCCTCGTTCCTGGCTGCTCAGTTTGTGACAGACCTGCAGAGCCTCCGCTGATTTCACCGCGCAGCTGCTTTTCCACCACTTAGGGCAATTGAGCACACAAGCAGGGGGGCTCGGTTTCTCCTTGGCAGTAAAAGTCCACAAGTCCCCCCGTAGGAAATGGAACTGTAAATCAATTCTATTAGTATTCATGCTCTGAGGCAACCCGTCCTCAGAGCCCAGCTGCCTTTGTGCTCTCTCGACAGAACTCATGGAAGCTCTGGCAATGTCCTGTGGATGTGTGACGGTCGATGTCGGTTAATTTCTGTCCGCTGGGCAGTGGCCAATCGTCAGCCGGCATGGAGGCTGGAGGAGATCGTTTAGATCCATTTGTCTTCGATGTGGCCATTATGTAAAGATCTGTGACGGCAGATTTTCGCCAGTGACTGACGATAGAAAATGGTGCCTCAACACCAAAAAGATGTTCCTACATGTCTTGTTCTGATATTCATTTTTTAATCATTAGGGGAACATATAAATTAGACAATGGTGACTTTTTAGTCCATGTCCACATGGAGAGAGCGTTTTGTTGGATCGTCCAAATTCAGGGGCTGTGAACACTTTGCCCCACCAACGACTTTCAGCCCTCAACCTCTAACCCTGAGTGTTTCTCCTTCTGCACCTTTCTCAGAACATGGTGGGTACGGCGATGATGACACCTGTTTACAGGTGAAAGCGATTCAAAGGAGCGGATCTTGTTACCATAGTAACTACAACAAGAGCAGCATAACTTTCTCCCCTTTTTTCGTGTATTTTGGACGGTTCTATTTGCTTGGCCCGACAGGAAGTGCTGCTCCACCGTCTCTTCTCTGTCTTTGGTCAATTTCAACGCCACCTACAGGCTGGGAGTATGAACTGCACCCTGGTGATGCATTTCCAATGGATCCATTTGGATGAAAATATTCTTATTGTTTTGTTGTAATATTGTTTTGGTACATGTGGAAAAGACTTTGGTCATAACTTAAAACAAAGCACACTTCAGTACCGATGGTAGGTGAGAGAAACAAACACTTATAACTTAAATAGTCCAAAAAAAAATCATCCACCATCATGCCCTGAATATGGCCGTATAAAAGCTTGGGTAAACCTGTCACAATTTAGATATCACCCGAGTGGATGCACGTTCAGGGGAGCCAACAAAGACTGACTGACGAGGTCAGCGACACCATACCGCCGGCACTCAGATGAAGCCGTATCAGCCGTATCAGCCGCCGCTTTCCATCCATCTCGGTGACAAAAAGGTCTGACATATAATAGAGCATTTCATTTTAATTTTGGCGCAGGTCTCCGAGGGGACATTCCTCCATTTCATTGTGCCAGAGGATTGAACAAACGAGCTTTTTTAAAAGTTCTGTCAAAGTGCGCTTTTGACCTCAATTAGCGAGCGTTTCTCCTCCGAGTCTGAAGTGCTAGTTGGCGCATGATGATGCTTAGTCTTTGCCACACAACCTCCAAAGCGCCAAATCCGTGTTGAGGGCTGCATTATACATACAACTTCCTCCATAAATAGAGCACAGACAGAGAGGAGGAATACTTCATGTGCCTCCATATAGATTTGAGCGCTGTAAACAGGATGTTTTGCTCTGTCTATAAATACTGCTCTGTTTCATTACCGTTTCCTTCAGGGGAGCTGTCACTCTCTGATGTGCTGCATCTCATGGCTGCTAAGAAAAAAAATAAAATGAAAAAAAGGCCTCGTCTCACATTTCATCATCCGGTGCTGTGAATGCAGCTGTGATGTAAGTTCAGTTGCTCACAATATTACATGTTTGTGATCCAGCTGAGATCATCTGGATGTAATAATGGTAAGAACTCTCTTCATAGCTGTTTATTGTTTTCTCTTCTTGTGTTTCTTGTGTCAGGTTATTGCGCTCATTTCAGGTGGCACTTTGTCATCACCATCTGTAGGAGACGCTGTCAAATAACTGACAATAACTGACTGACATGTAAGCGAGAGACGCTCAGCTCGAGTGGAGGCACAACAGTCAATCCATGAATCAGTACAGGATCTAATACTACAGTTACCATCCCTAATTTGGCTTGTGTATATTTTACATAATTGACAGCCCAATAGCATAACTGCCAAAGTCATATTTCAAGAATTTCACCATAAATAAAACGGCTCAGATTTATGGACAATGAAAGTTCCACAGATATTATAATTTGGCCAAAATATGACAGAGGCTGACAATGTTTTTACGTGTACATATCGTTGCATTTATGCTTTGCTATCATCTGTTGTTCTCCACGACATTTTAAAAACATTTGTCTTACTGCTACAACACTGCTAATCTCCCCTCTGCGGGACAATAAATGCATGTCTTATTTTATCTGTAGTCAGAGAATTTTGACTTTCGTCATTAAAAACACCTAAATGGTTGATTTTCATGCATTGCTTATATATTGTGTGTGTTAGCTTGTGTTAGCTGACTTGATTGCTGTCAGGCCCAAATAGAATAAAACGTTTGTCTCAAAGCTGGTGCTGAGACAGGCTGCAGACAGATGCAGACTCATAAACCGGGGTGAACTGACTTGTTGGCTTCGGTTTGGTCGCTTCCTCCATCTTATTCCTCTTTAGCACAAAGTAAATATTTCAGCACACTTCACCGGGTCGAATCTGCAGCTTTCGCTTCCAGAAAAGTGCTGCTTTTGACTCAGCTCTGCTGAGCTGAGAAATTGAACTGCCAGCCACCTGAGGACGCTTTAATAACAGAGGGTAAATACTCTCAACCAGACATCTGAATTTTGGACTCGAGTGAACCACACTCTCTGGCCGTGGCCGTGCAGTGAAGCAGCAAAGCTGAGGCACTATTGAAAACCCTGTCTTATTACCAAACTGTTTCATGAAACATCTGGGACTCTTCCGCCCAAGATCCCTTGTTGCATCTATGAGTCCACCCACATTTCCTCTCATCCAGGCCCGAGTCTCGACCATTTGATCCATCTAGAAAAGCAATTACATGTAGCAGGCAGCCTAATTGTCTCAAATTTAATTTAAGACGGCCATTTGTTCCACAGTCAAGAGACGGGCCGAGATTTATGCAGAGGGCTGCTTCAAGCAAATAGGATGCTTTGAAATTGAAATGCTTTGTGTGGGAGGCACCGGGCTCCTCAATCTGAAGTCAGTGGCTTCAAGAGAAGGTCATTTATTTGATGTATGCTTTTGTACAGGAACACACAGATTCTCCATTACTCTAATGTGCTGCAGCGCTTCCTTCACCATTGGACAGCACCACACCTCTAATATACTGCAGTATTTCATTAGTATTCTGCGAGCAGATGCTGAATAAATGAATATTCTCAGATTCAGAGGTGAAAAATCCCTTGTAATTAATGTCTTTTAATCATTTTGTTTTAAAGCATTTTGAGCTGCTTGTTTGTATGAAAGGAGCCATGAAAATAATGTTTATTGTTATTATTATTTTTATTTGGTGGCTTGAGCCCGACTAATGGATTTGGTTTCCTGGTGATAATGAAATAATGCAGTTCTATGATGCTGCAAAGTCCGACAGACAAATGTGGCCACGTGCCATTCATCCACACTGGACATACAAAAAATGGCCCGTTATATGGAATTAAAATCAATATGTTGTTATCTCTCGTCCTTCGTATGACATGAATCGGCATATTGAACATCTTATATGTTGTGAGAAGCTTGAGATACTGAATAGTGTTTAGCATTGTCATGCATGGCACCATAGCTACTTCTGTTAGCTCGCTAGCTAGCTTGCGTGAGGGGACTCAATGGGCGGCTGCTTCACCAGTACGCGTCACCAGACACCCCAAACGCGTTTCACTCACTTTACATTCAGTCACACTGATTCATGTCATGTCTTTTTCACATTGTGATACGGAAATATCACTAAAACATTCTTCTTGTTCTTCTCCTTTCGGCTAGTCCCTCTTCAAGGGTTGCCACAGCGAATCATTGATTTCCATCTTTCCCTGTTCCAATATCACTAAATATCACTGAAATATTAATGACAAATTACTGCGCAGCAAAAATTGAAATAACATAAAATGTGACGAGATAAAATGTGTGCAGGTTGAGTTCTAGTAAGTTTTTAGATGTTTTGGGAAAAAAATTAAAAAAGTATATTGAAATAAAATTAAAGTAAATTAAAAATTAACTGTACACAGTACAGGATAATATATACATGCTATGATTAAAATGATCATGAATGAATGAATTATTAATTCATCTTCAATCCAAACTCCTATGCTCCTTTTTGAAGTATAAAAGACGATTACCTGATTATAAACTAGGACAGTCAACTCGTAATTAGTGAACACTTTCATCTTTTCTAGTCGAAGATGAAAATGGGACAGACGGATTGTGTTTTTTGTTTTTTTTTTGGCACAAATCTTATCTGTGACACCATATGGATGTTCATCGTCGACATGAATCAGAGTCGAAGAAAAAAAAGGTGGAGAAAATGAATTCACTGATAAGCAGGAAGATTTTCCTATAGATTACGAGTGGATTTTTTTCCACCCACAATTTGTGGAAGAGACGACGTGAAAGCAAACTGAGCAGATAAATGTGTGTCACCACACGCAAAAGAAATAATATGAAGAAAAAACATTGTATGCCTCCTGGCACAGAAGGTCTGACACAAAAAGGTTTCCCCACAAGTGTTTGTCTCTCCAGCTGGAATAGGATTTCTTTGAAAGTTCAGATGAATGTCGAAGGTCTGCGTGTGTGTGTGTGTGTGTGGGGGGGGGGGGGGG
>CAAKHB010006346.1:125969-137416 GCA_901007665.1 Aeoliscus strigatus
CAACCTGCTTCTCTGTGCCGCTGGTTCAATCACACCATGTGTCTTGTGGCTGCTGCTCGTGTCATGTCCACACTCACTTTTGGTTGATAATTCTCTCACAGAGAGGAAACACTAATAGATTAATTAACTCTAATTAAGGTTTTGATTTTTTAAAAGGAGTTTGCCAGTGAGAACATTCATGAAACATTTATCATGACATTCTAACTTCAGTACGCTGAAAATGATCTGTAGTATTGTCATTTCATTCATAAAGATTATGACAGTAGTTTCAGAAGTTGGTTTTATTCTCCATTCATGTGGTGTTTCCTTTTAACTTGTACTGTTTTTACTTTTACCTTGAATTGTTGTTTGCTGAAATGTGTTCTATCAGTGCAGTATTTCCAAGTTAATGTCGATCTCACGACACTCGCTTGCACGCCAGTATTATGACACAACCGACTATTTATAGGCTTCATAAATATGCAGTTCATCCATAATTACCTTGATTGTAATCAAGTGATCATGTGTAATGAAATGCTGCAGGGCATTTTGAAATCCATCTTTCTGCTTTACATACGTACAGTCTCCCAGCAGACGTCATTGTTTTTCACTTGCAGTTGATTGAATTCTATGACATGTGTTTGTTTGTTGGCTGCTTGAAACAAACGGGTGGGAACAGGTCCTGAAATGTACGCCTCCTTCAGTACCTCCATCCAACCTGCTGCAGTCACGCAGTACACCAGAACACCCATAAATGCACAAATAAGAGGATTTATTGTGACGAGTCCCCGGCGAGACCACAGAACCATTCAGCGTCCAGCTGCGACAAAACTGTGAAGGCGCACAGGGACGATCTCATTAATTTTCTACCACAGACCCTTAAGACGCCCGTCGCTCCCCCTCTGATGATGTGTGACAGCTGCCAAGTATTTTCTTTTATCTTGTCACACGCTGCTTGAGGAATTATTGCCAAGAGCAGCTTTGGGAGAAAAAAAACGTTTTATGACCCTACTACCTCTGAAATGTCTGTGTGAACGATCACGTTGAATTTTTTTTTAACTGAAATGATGTTTAATGTGTCGTTTGATCTAAAAAAGACAAGTCTTACCTGAGACGGGTCCATTTTTTCTTCAGTGACTTTTTGAAAAATGTCACACTTGACTTATTTATTCAGAATCTTGTTTCCTAAAATGTCAATGAGCCACTGCTGGAAGACTAAATATGAAAAAATATTTACAACACAATTCGATTATAATGCATGAATAAAAAACTGAAAACAGATTCATTCATTCTGGGACATCTCCAACTTGTGACATAACCCGTCATCCCAGGCACCACATCAGAACTTTTAATTGAGATAATAAAGTAGGGGTGAAAAACACTGCAAACAATCCAAGGAATGAAAAAGCTCAATATTCTTTCAGTGTACTACTTAGTACCCTGTCAACTGAAACGTCACTGATCCAGAAAGGAAAAAAAATAGGACTGCCTAGGACTGCCTTTCCGTTCTAGGAAACAAAAACGTGAAAATCTTAGTGAAAGCACATGCTGGGGGGACTGTAAACTGACTGGGCTGAAACTAGGAGCGGATCTTAATCTCTGTGTGCAAACGAGATGATTCGTGCATCTGTGCTGAGCGGAAATGTGAGCAGATGATGGGAAGTTTTCCAGACTTTCTCTTTAATCAGTGTGGGTTTTTCTGGCTCTTTGCATCAGAGAGTATTTTTTCCTCCTGTCTCCTGATCCGCCATCGAAACAGGGCTGCCAAACCATGTGACATTCTATTTTTTTATAGACTTCTCTTCTGTGAATTCTGAGCGCTGGCATCAAAACCCTGACTGACGAGCTGAAAGCGCCATCGTCACTTACAGCTCAGAATTAGCAGCGGGCGGGCAGAAGCAGGTCTTTCACCGCTGTCAGACATGTTGCCCTACTTCTACTTGAGCTCCCGCAGGAGCAACGGTAAATAAATTATTTAGCAGACCACTGGAGTGGTTGAAAGGCCATGTGTGCTGCTGTCTACGAGGAAAACCCATTCGCGTTGCTACGAAATCAAACACGATGAGTGTTCTGTGAGCGTGCATCACCCAGAGTGCGTCACTGTGGGGAGAGATGAGGAAACCCAAAATGATGGATCGCCGCAGCGACGCTCACAAATCCCTCGACCAACACCCACTGCTGGTCTCTGCAATCGATTAGTCCCCCGCAACAGCCGGAGCTCGTGTTGTTGCACCGTTACTATCACAGGCACAGAGTGAGTCCGATCAATATGACGATCCAGACGACACGAGACACAGGTGAAAATGGAAAAATGAAACTTGTTTCCTATTTGAAATTGATGATACTGTTATTATGATACTTTAGACACATGGTAAAACTAGAAAATCACTCGGAGAGCTCAGACCTCTACCAATCGTCTCATTTCCACCCGATATTAGCATCCTCCATTCATTGATCTCCTCTAATAAATTCACTGATCATCAATGCAACTTTGTCACTAACAGTCAAATAGGTATTAAAAAAAATCTTTCTTTTTTTTTCTCTATCCCTGGGTGGGCTCCAACCCCCGACCTTTGGGTTAACAGACAGACCCACTAACCACTGGGCCACTGCTGCTACTGTGGAGTTCTAGACACAGATGCTGAAAATGAGGAAGAATCCTTCAACAGATTCCTGGACCCAGATGGTTTCAGAACAATCATCTGGTCCTGGTCCATTAGCAGCAGTTATTCTACATTTCATAACAATACGGTCACAACTTTTGATTGGGCCAAGGGTTAGGGTTAGGGTTAGGGCCCAAAATGATTCAACGGGCCACAGCCATCTCAGTCCTAACAGGTGTTAACTAAACCTGCTTCCTGGAACTAGAAGGAGAAAAACAGAAACCGACAGATCATCTCAGAAATCAAATATCAACAGTCCAGACGAGACGAAGACACTTTCTCTCAGAATTCCCATTATGGTACACTGTGCTCAGAGACGTTTCTGGCTGAGAGTGATGATATTAAACTCTCAATTATTCATTCCAATCATAGCAGGATAATGAAAAGGAAGGGAATTAATGATTACGGCCACCTTTAGCTCAGAGTATCAATTTGCTCCCATGTATAATTTAGTCGATTCCCCCGTGGAGGCAGTTTATGTGGGAGAGACGAGCTCTGACGAAAGCAGCAGATCTGTGGACACACAGACGACAATCGCAACTGATACGTTTTAATTAAGTCTGCATTATTTGAGATTTCATTAGCTGTCGTGGTCTGCAGGAGTTCTAGAACTCACTGGCGTCAATAAAAGGATGACCGTCGTCCATGTATGGGCGAAACAAACACAAACACAAACACGTCTCATTTCCACCAGTGTAATCCAGACGGTCTGAAACTGAAACTATGCTCACGCCCACGACAAATTCTCTTTTTACTCTCCTTGTAAAATGACTCCAGTCGCCAAGGAATCATTTTGTTCCACTGATGCCAACTGAAGCAGCAAGTAAACACCTGTCACTGTTATATACAGAGAGAAAATCACAAGTCTAATTTAAGCAAACAATTAAACACTGACAGCACCTTGGTTTTCAGACGGTTCTTTGGCGTTTCGCATCAAACGCAGCGGCGGAGGCTGCATCAACAAACGCACGTCAGTCCTACGACCTGTCACGTTATCAGTACAGCAGCCGGGCGTCAATCCACTGAACTACATCTGTTACGTCAAGTCGCCGAAGAAGCCGATAGGGCATCAAAAGACTCGGTGAAGAGAAGAAGAGCGCTCATTTCAAACTTGGCTGCAGCTGCTCTGTTGCCCGGCGTTTTTGATGTGCAGGATTCTCAGTCAGGCCCCCGGAGGCACTCATACATGAAGGACAGCGGCGCATCAATCTCTCCGCCTTTTATTCTCACGGAGAGGCTCATCAACATGAGCTGGGCACCAGAAACGATGTGCTAAAGGGTGTTTGACAGGCTGCAAGCCAGAAACGTTCCTGTGACCTTCTCGCCGCTGCTGGTGAAACCATTTCCCCCCAAAACATTCCTCCTGCAACTCAAACCTCCCCAAAGGTCACCGGAGTCCCTGTTCATCATGTGATAAAGGCTAAATACATACAGCATCCTAAGGTGGAGGTGGTCCTCCAGGGGTCTCCGTTTAGCATTCAGATTAGGAAGTCGCAGGTTGTGATGTTTGATGTGTGGGGGCACCGGGGCACCTCAAGGACTTCATTTATTTGCACAGTTGACTGACATTTCTGGCTACGGATAATGACCCCAGTTAATTGCATATTCAGATGAAGTTTTCACAGAAGTTAAAAGAGCAGCCGTCAGAGTTCCACAGACCGATTCTAGAAACCGATTTCCAGAACACAGGAAGTATCTTATACGCAACTTCCTCAAGATAAAATAAAAAGAACATCTATAAAATCTGAATCTGTAATTGAACACATCAACGGTGGTCATTACAGGACGCCGATGTGTTGAATACTGATTGTAGTGAGAACAAGCACAGCACGAGTATAAAATGTGACGTCCTGCGTAAGTATGGTGGGGGTCAAAAATGTGTAATATAATTGGTTAAATTGCAAATGATAGTACTTGCTAATTTACTTGAAGACATTTTACCAATGTACAATCAAAGAGGCATCTTCAGTTGTAAACCAGCCAGCTAACAAGTTAATTAACCCTTCACAGACAACATGTCTAAAAGGGTTTTCTCTTTTCAGCAACTGTTTCTATTAATGTTAGTATTTGAAGTACATGAAATGCGTATGCTAGTCGATTTTGGTCATGGAGAAACTGGTGTTTTAAGTTTCCAAAGTGGCAGCAGAGTGCAGGTGCTCCCGTCAGGAGGTAAATTCAACCGGCCCTGAGGACAGTGGTCTTTACAGAACGCTGACAAAGCACAGGACTGAGTGTCCTTGAATCCTTGAGGGTTAAATTGTAGATAATAGGACTTGAAGACATTTAACCAAAAAACGTGTGGGCCTTCTTCAATTCTAAACTGGCGAGCTAACAACTAGCTTAGCTAACTAGCTAGTGAACACTGTTACTGAAGGACACCTGAAGAACATTCACATTCAAATTGTATAAAAGCTTTTCTCAGCAGCTGTTCTATTTCCATTCTATGTCCACATATTGTACATCAGTATCGCATACGTAAGCATGCTGGTGGAGTTGGGCTGTGGACAAACTGGTGCTTCAAGTTTCCACTGTGGCAGAAGAGCGCGGGTTCTCCCCTCAGGAGATAAATTAAAGCGGCCCTGAGAACTCGTCTGTCCGAGCCAAAGACAGTTTGACAGTTGCCGCAGTGGCGACTGTCAAACTATGTTTGGAAGCGGCCGAGGAACGTACTAATCCTAGATATCCTTTTTTTATAACTTTTCTCAAATCCTAATTGGCCGAGCCTGGAGGATCAACTGGACCTTTTCCCCCCTCAGAACAGCGTGCAGAGAGGAATTTCTCCGTCGCACGAGTATCTCACGCCGAGTATCAAAAGGTAATGAGGTGTGACAACGGAACAATCACAATTAACACTCATGGGCTCCGGCTACGAGTGCTGGGATCTGAAAGAGCCTGTCATTAACTACCGGAAAGTACTGGAAGGAAAGAGCTGCACCATCAATGGTCACAGCAGATGGCGACCATCATCACAAGGCTGCGGAGCAGAAGAAGAAGCTGTCGAGTGCAGTGGATGTGTGAAACCAGGGGCCTTCGAGTTTTGTGACATATTTTAACCCACATTTTCACTCTGCGGGGTATTTATGGAGGAGTGGAGGCTTATTACTGTGGGTTCTGTCACACAGCAACACATCCATGTTATCCTCTTTCAGCCCACCAGGCTCTCCAGTAAGACCTTCGTCATCATCCTCATCATGTGAGGCCGGACTTCCTTTTGATTCAGAGGAATTTTGAATAAAACTCAGACTATCTGACAGCAGTTATTGTCATTATTGGTAAAATGTCGTTTATTTCGTCATTAGATGTTTTTATTGCTCTTAAAATATTATTTTCGTCCTTGGTCAATGCTACATCTGAGGATAAAGGCCAGCACGAGGCGCTCCTCAGTGTGTTTTTGACATAACAAACATGATAAAAACAAAGATTGACCGACTCAAACCGCATTGATCCACGTCTCATGAGGTCTTCTCCTGAAGCATCTACATCTTCTCTTGCTGCTTCAGCGTTTTTGGACTCATTTTTCCCTCCGAGGCGAGAGCTCTTGAACCGTTTCTCGAGTGGCGCTGAACCTGGAGTCCTTTCCCCTTCAGGCTCGGCTTGTGACGACAAGAGAGGCCAAACGAGGAGGTTCCTAGAGAACATCTACACACCGAACAGCCGCAGCACTTCTCCTGGACAATCACTGCTGCAGTCAGAGTGCTTAAATGTCCCTTTCACTCATGTTTACCTGAAGGGATTTTATTCATGTCTTCCTCTCCGTGGCTCGGGGCTGCATGTATATTATTGCTGGAGCTGTCTTGCACCTTTTCTCCCCAGCAGCCTTACGAATGTCCTCAGGTGAGGCCCCGGTGGATCTGATTCATGGCCGTCTTCTCTCCAGTGTCCTTGGGGTGCCCAGAGGTGTGAAACTGAAGCGATGGTCAGCAGTGGAAATAAGCTTATTTGTATCATACTCAGCATCTCCCAGTTGTTATTTCCTTTCTTCGTATTAGGTTCGATGTCATAACACACGCCTGGAAATATTGGATTTATAAAGAGGCAACTGACACGCTAAAGCTGCAGGCGCCTCTTGAGCAGTACAAACTAGTCGAGATATACTGACTGAAAGGGAATGATGAGCTTATCGATTGTACCAATACGTTTCCACCTGAATCTATTGGTTTATAAACGGTCGAATATTCTATCTGCATGTGTGTGTATGTGTGGCGTATTCTGCTGCGTCACTGTATCAAAGCCTTTACACAACTTTATCGCAAAATGAAGTTTTACGACCTGACAGTTGATTCACACTATGTTCCTCGAATGTCTAAATAAAACACAAGCAACCCGTCTGTGTCTATCATATGTTATTTAGAAACACGCTTGTCCACATAACTTCTTCAGTCAATAAGAGATACGATGGATCAGACTGCGTCGCTCTCAGGCACATTGATTTATTTTTTAATGCATATTAAATTTGAAAAAGCAGCTCAGAGCTAAATATTTCTCAGCACAATGAAGGAGATTTCATATGCAGATGTATGCAGGGAGCTGACAAATGGGAGGGACCGTCCTTCAGCACTTTCTCACATCTCCGTCCTCGGGCAGCAGCACTGATGATGTTGTGGAAACATAATTACAGCCCCGCTGCCGAACTCACCTCCTTCGACTTAACAAGTGGAGGATTTGAAGACGAGAGCTGCATCTGATACGATAATTAGCAAACCTGTTTCACACATTTCTCACAACCCCAATCCTAAACCCTCTGACCCTTACCTTCTGAGCTCAACCATCAAGATGATGGGATCCTCCCTGGGTTTCCCCATCACTCCCTCTGAGGCATTCCCACATCAGACTGAAGCTCCTACTCCCCCTCAGTGTGTTCTGGTCCTCCTACTAGTTGGACACGCCCAAAGAAATCTCTCTAGAAGGAGGCACCTGGAAGTATTCTGATCAGACACCCTGACCACCTCGGCGGTCTCTAGCAGCAGTTCCACTCTCACATCTCAAACTCTGGATATCTGAGCTCCTCAGACCACCCAAAGGTGGAGACCCCAGGCTCAGAACATGACTCGACCGTTAGATCTAGATCTTCTGAAGTACAGTACCCTACTAACTGGACGGTCCACTATTACTAAGCTACTAACCCAAATCAGAACTTATACCTCAATGTATTTTATATCTAAATGATCATAAAACATCAACCAGGTGACACAACGTCTCACTTGTTCAGTCGTTTCTGAACAGGGACGTTGTGTACTATGTACTGATGGTTCACAGGAGTATTTTCAGGCTCAGTCGCTGCAGAAGACAAAGCTTTAATGCACTGCTTTCTAATGTAAATCATTATTTATTACATATAATAAATATAATGGGACTCTTCGGGTATATTTACAGGTTGTACAGCCATTGGTGCTGTGATTGGGGTGTAATACTGCATTAGTTTCCCAGGCACACGGACAGAGGCGGCGCAGTAATTGGGTAAAAATAGGATTCCCTCCATGTTTATACAGCTCTAATCCATCTCCATCCTCATTTCACCCTGCCATTTAAAAGAAGAAAAAAAAATGCGCCGAGGCGACCAAAATAATCCAATCAGCTCACGTCCATGGATTTCATTTGCTGTTAATTGCCTCGCCTGCGTTCAGAGGTCACTTGCAGCACCCCAGATGCGGCCAAGGGCACCGCCGACTACATCTCCATAATCGTCTGAACTCCCGCTGGGATTCCCAGCACCTCAGCATCCTGCGAAGCCATTAACGTGGGTCGAGCAGCCGCGCCCGCCGGCATGTCAAACGCTGTTACAGCAAACATTGTCGACCGCCGTATGCCGCATGGTGTTTGAACAGTCGTGTTGGCTGTGTCGTGCTGAACCTCCTCTACATTTTTATTTAGTTCCTAAGAGCAGCAGTCTCCCACCGTGGAGCAGCTCAACATTTCTTTTTCAGTCTTCTGATTTTACTTTCCAAACTGCTGCGTTTGACCCCAATTCAACGATTTAAAGCCTCCAACTCACCAGTAAATTGTTCAAACTGCTTTGATGGTCACATTTTGGACCTCTGACTTAAGAATATTGTGTTGTGCTTTTTTTTTTTTTTAATTCCTTCTTTTGCTCAGAGGCTGAATGTGGCGTTTGAAGCCGTGGCTGCTTTCACCGAGCGAGGCGAGGAAAGAGGAAAAGGCTGTGATAAACACAGGAGCAACACGAAACGGAGACAATAGTATAAGAAGAGTGAGCGGGGGCACGTCGTCTGCACCAGATACAAGTGATTATTCTGGAGGAAATACATTCATTATACATTTGACAAAGCCTGAATGAGAAATAATGAACGGTGTGGAGGCTCCACATTCATCACAAGGCTTTTTGTTCCGTAAATGACTTTGAATCGCTCCAGTCTCAAAGATTACAACCTGTGATTATGGACTCTTTTATCACCAGTAACTGTTCAGCTGAAATAAAACCTGTCCGTCCTTTTACAATTTACAGCTACAGGCTAACGTAGCTAACTCTAAAACTGCAGCGACATCAGGCTTCAGCTGGAGGGGTGAAACTCTCTCACCAAAGAAAGACAGAGACAAAATAGTAAACGACATGACATTCACAGACATTCACAGCGCGAGCTAGCTAGCTAGCATACTTACCCTATTATGTACTCTTTCCTCTGATTCGCATCGTTACCATTCAGATATTCAAATCGTTTCCAAAACTCAAGAGAGTTGGAAACTTGTCATATTAAACGTCCTCCTAACCCCAAGTTCAGAATCTTAGATGGCAGCTAAGATGTTACCGTTAGCATAGAAGTTATGAAACAAAACTGTCATAGTCAATTTCTCGACATTTCATCCAGGTCTGAATGACTCTGAAAAAGTTTGGTTGTCGTCGTTCATGTCTGCCGTTTTACCTCAAACGTCCTTCTGTACTCGTTTCGTCCTGCGTCACGTCCTCTGTCCTGTGTGCGCCCGCTGCGTTTATGTAAATGTCATTTGCAGCACAGACGGCCGGAAACAACACAAGCGCTCTTTGTCTATGACTTTCACAGAAGGGACAGCGGCTGTGGCGCAAATCTGAGGCCTCGTTCCAAAAAAAGAAAAAAAACAAAATACTGAAGTGTCACATGGGGGGCACGTTCTCAAACCCGCTGCACGTGTGCCACTCGTTTTCTACGGAGCCGGGCAGCGACTGTGGCGTCTCCGGATGAATTGGGGAAACAGCCAGTGTCCTGTGGAACCGCTGCTGGCGTCAAATCAGAGAACAGCCTCCAGCGCTGTCATCCAAAACTGGTTCGAGATTCAATTAAATTCATCCTAGATGTTGAAAGTCCAGTTCAGACCAAAGATTCCAGACAAGTGTTGGAGTGAACGCCCCTGTGGCACCTGTTCTATGGCAGAAAAGGCTGCACATTTGTTTTAGCTTTGTTCCTTCTTCCCCAGCGAGGGGTCTAAAAAAGTACTTTCACAGTCGGATGTCGCAAAAAACTAGTAAACAAAAGTCGTATTTCATGACAGACGTTAGTACAAAAGGAGTTCCGTCCTCTGCTGAGTTTGTTTTGCCGTTCCGCTTTACACCATGTTGCCATGGAAACAACCGTGGTTGATATGGGCTCGGTATTTTGTTGGTCTGGACCAGCAGTGAAAACGTATTTAATTCTTAAGGTTTCTCCTACTTAAGCAGTCGTACTTCTCACCAGCGACATCATCTTGTACAGACTAATCCACGTTCTCCACAGGAGGCTGATGAGTGTTTCGTCAACGTCTTTCATCTCGTTGGATCAGTTGAAACTGAAGATAATTAGAACTGAATCATCAGCGCCTCTTCAAAACATGCGTGCCATTGATTTAGAAGATTATAAAAGCACAACCAGCAGCTTCATTACACATTATTGATTATTTTTTTTCTCCCTAAAAAGGCCATAAAATTAAGTCACGACACCTCGGGCAGGAATCTGAACTCATCACGCGCATTAATAACAAGAGACGGGATGAAAATGAAAATGATAACACCTCCGTTCCAATGACAGCAGATCATTTACAAATGCAAATTTCATTTCAGCGATGGAGCTCCAAGCCACGGTGTGTGTTTTGCTGTGTGTGCCAACGTGTATTGTCTCCACACACACACACACACACACTCGCTGAAACCGAGTGCAGCTGAATGAACAATCCCCCTGTTTAACTGCCTTTGCTTGGCAGGCGCCCATAAAAACACACATTTAAAAGAGGGAAGACAGGAGCAAAACTGCTTCACAGCAAACTTAGAAGTAACATAATCAAACGTTCACCCCTCAGAGGAGACAGAACAAATCAACTCGTCATCGGAACAAATACTGACAGTAACGTCAGAGTATCTTCACAATGGTCCAGTTACACAAGAGAAAGAGCTAGATCGATGTCTCTGCATTGATTGGTCATCAGATGGAAAAGAAAGTCTCAGTGTTCAATAAAGGCTTTCACGCTAGCGTAATTAGGAGTACTGCAATTACACGACAATTTGTGTAATTATGAAGAAGGAGAAAACGTCCAACGGCTAGAAGAAGATGGAAACGTGGATCCACTAAGTTGCACATTGCAGCCAAGTTTTATTTGTGACTTGGTTGAAAATCACCAAAACTAGATCATTTCAAAGGGTTCCTATACTCATTCATACGTTCACTGGCTGTACTTTTGACAATGACTTGTCATATCTTCTGTCGTAAACAATTTAATAGGAAAAAGTGCATGTTTGTTATTACAGGTTGGTCATATCTTAATTAGCCTCAGCTGATCCTCAGACTTCCTCAGACCAGCTGTGTGAGCGGCGGCAGATTCGTCTGCAAGAAGCAAGATTTGTTT
>CAAKHB010006346.1:152156-165391 GCA_901007665.1 Aeoliscus strigatus
GGAATTCCTCAGAATGTGGGGGCCTAATGACTCGGAAGGAAGTGTAGTAGCAAACTGAGACAGATTGGAACGTGACAATAGTATGACAATTTACAACCTTCGTGCCCTCTCAGGTCCAAACTGGCAACAGAACAGAGAAAACCATCAACGTACCCCAAGTCAAAGAAGGTTGGACTCCCTCAAGGGGAGGGTGTACTCTACAAAACACCAATATCAACACCAGGCTAAGGAAAATACAAGGAGGAGGGTCCAGGGGCGTGGAATCCACTGGGGAACTCCTCTTGCCTCCTCTTTGCTTGATGACTCCATTTCCTTACTTAGATCAGTGTAAGTCTGTAGTACTGGGTCGTCTCCAGTACTACAGGAGGAGGCAGATACCTGGAAGTTTCCCTCCCTGGCAGCAGACGAACCCATGTCCGGCTCTCATTAGCCCGGACTGAGCTCCCGAACAAGAGCGGCGACACGACTCACATCCTTCAGAGGCCAAGAGTCACGTATTCATATCTCCAAGTCATTATCCCGGTCTGGTCTGCGTATCCGTCACAGCCTGAGGTCTGAGAGACGACTTCTTGATTGAAGCGGGTAACTGACATCAAAGATCATTCTCTGAGAGTCTGAAAAGGTCGCTGACGCGCAGTGGGAGCCTTCGTTTGAAAGTTCAGCTCTGAATGAGAAAGGGATTTTCACAGGAATCGAGGAATGACTTGAAACTGATTTTCAAAATATTAACGGCACTTACACCGTCGGTATATTTTATCCCGTGGCAGCGCTGCTTTCCTCTCATTCACACAGCGAAGACAGAATTAACTGAAGAGGGTGAATGTTCATCAGATGGGAACAAGACTCCAGTCAATGTCGCCATAGTTCTTATTACTGCTGGGGGGAGGGGAGGTGTGAGGGGAGAATCGATAAATTGTGAAAATAAATTGAAAACTATTTTGGTAACCTGAACAAAATTATTCAGTGTGGTCATTTTTCTAATCTAATGATAGACAAAACAAAAATATATAAAATCAACAGATCAGGAAAATGTGCAGATTAAATTACAGACAAATATTGATGAATGAATGTTTTTTTCAGGTTTACATGTTTCACTTGGATAATTTATGTGACTGAAATTCAGAACAAAACTGGTGCAAACAAGACTGACGGTAAATATATCTGAATGACCCTTTTTTGTTGGTGTGTTAGGGACATGCGGGGGACACATTAAAATAATTCCCGTCGACAAACTGAAATGCTCCGTGTGTTAGTGTTTAATACTATGAATAATCAGAGGAGAATATAAACCTTTGATGGATGAAAACAACGAGAACGTTCACTCAGAGGACCGGCAGTGCTACAATCAGAATTCGCTCAGTAAATAAATCAAAGCCTCTATTGTCCTCTCAGCACAAACATCCTGAATATCAAGCACCTGACAGAGCCGCCGGGGCCGATGCATCCAGCTGCTATCGGCCCTCACCAGGGGCCTCTTTGTGGAGCGACAACTCGCCAACTGCTAATCAGCCGAGCCAGCGCCGGTAACGAACCCCGCCAAGATTCTAGCGGCCGCACGTCAGCATCTGTCACACGGTCTTTTATTTTGAAGACAGACTGATCCGCGGGCCTCCGAGTGCTAAAGGAAGGAGAACCCGCGGATTCTTTCGGCTTGTAAATATTCCCTTTGATCCGTCCGTTCCTGGCTCAGGTCGACCGCGATCAAAGGGGCATTAGACGACAAAGGGGCGCGAGCGAGGAGGAGCCATATCCATGGCGAGCTCTGTGGAGCCCCGCTGAGCGATCCATCTGGCTGTCACGAGCCGACGCTCCAAGACAAGACATTCAGCTGATGAAGGGAGATTAAAAGGATGTGAGAAAAGCCGCCGCTCAGATATGGACGGTAGAAACCTGCAGCTTCGTTCCTGGTTTGTCAGGAGGAACTCGACTCTTCAAGATCCAGTAATCTGACGCTGATTTTAACTACTCAGGAATGAAGAAGGATCGGGGTTTGTAGGGTGTCTCTGTGGGTTTGGTCGGAAGGGATGCAGGTATGAGAAGGTCCCAACGGAATGGAATGGAATGGAACCAGGTATGAGATGGTCCCAACGCAATGGAATGGATCCAGGTATGAGATGGTCCCAACGGAATGGAATGGATCCAGGTATGAGATGGTCCCAACGCAATGGAATGGATCCAGGTATGAGATGGTTCCAACGGAATGGAATGGATCCAGGTATGAGATGGTCCCAACGGAATGGAATGGATCCAGGTATGAGATGGTCCCAACGCAATGGAATGGATCCAGGTATGAGATGGTCCCAACGGAATGGAATGGATCCAGGTATGAGATGGTCCCAACGCAATGGAATGGATCCAGGTATGAGATGGTCCCAACAGATCCAGGTATGAGACGCTCCAAACTGACACAGGTATGACACCATCGGAACGATTCGGGTATGAGACGGTGAGAAGGACTGAGAGGGTTGGAACAGATGGTTGTAAGGGGTCATAGGTCAGACAAAGTCAGAACCGATCCGGGACACGTTTGCGCCTTCTACCACACGAAGGTTATATTGACGAGTGTGTGACGACTTCAAACAAAACACAACTGGAACGACCAGCTGAGTGACTCAAAGCACCAGCGAGGGTTATTGTGTACCCCCCCCCATCAAACTAGAAGCTGTCACAGTGTTTATCATGTTTATCAGTCTAAATGTCCAACGGTGAAGACGCGGCTACTGACCCAGAGATAAACCCAAGGTCCACCCACCTCCCGTCACACGGTCCAAACGTTTGATGCAGCCGGGAGCTTTCCAGGCGTGGGCGTGAGCTGGAGGAGGACTAATCCTCCTCTGTGTCAGAATCCAAAACAGACCCAGCACGAAGGAGAAGCCTGATTCCAGATCAGCCGACTCCGGCACTAAGAGACCGACGGATCCGCGTCCGATCACGTTGATCTGACAGCTCGACTGAACGTTTATGTCAGGTGTTTCTGCTGCTCTCCCCAGTAATTTAACACTATTCCACACACACACACACACGACTGAAGCCTGTATCTGATTAATAATTGACTTCTAGATCAATTGATTAATCAGCTCTGGCTCCTGTAAATGATTTTCAGTCATTTCAGTTTGATTTTCAACTTGTTTCTTCCACAATGATTCTACATCACATTTGTTGTCTGTGCTGCTGTGACAAGAATTTATAGGAACAAGAAAATATAGTAAATTCATCTTTTTTCATGCATATGGAAACTAATTTTAAATATGTATTTATATACATATCTGACATTTACATTCGGTTATTTTAATCATTTTTCAGCATTTTCAATACATTTATATATGTGGATAATCAGCTCAAACCGGCACAAACTGGATTGTAAACAGTTGCTGGGCCATGATGAATGTATCCGCTCCAGACTGGATTAGATCAAACTGTACTGCTGCAACAGAGTAATTTCTCCATTGTGGGATGAATAAAGTACAAAGAGCTCAACAGATCAACAACACACCCAATACGTACATAAAAATTCAAGACTAATCTATAATCTACACTCTACATACAAAAAGTAAACCGAGACGACTCGACAGTGTGTATACACTGTGCGACAAAATACCTAAATACGCCACAAGAATCCCTAGGACTATTCTAGATAACCTCGAAGCATCGAAGATATGAATGCAAATAAAAGAATAAATACCATGTGGTGACTGTACTTTGGGTGTTTGTACAGTCAATTAGGGACAAGGATGTGACAGAAATGCAAATGAGATAAAACTGCACCTGAATAGAATTTCACCTGAGATTAAAAACGTACAGCTCCAATATATTCCACATATGTTGCACTAATCTGCCGAACCTTTGCAACAGAGAGTCAGTAGATAATAGATTCAGCTGAGGCCTCATTCTCTGCTTTTCATCAAATCTGTACTTTATTCCGTGGAGCTGCATCCTCACACACAAACACACACACACACCCTCTTGTCTGATAGACACACACCAACAAAACCAGCTGCCTCCAGACGGTCCTATGAACGTGTGTGAAGTCAAGTATTCTGCAGAAATCTTTCATTTCACAACAAGTGGTACGTGACTCGGGCTCCATATTGTCCTCTCACTTCACTCGCATCCTCAAAGACATAATCCGCCTCCACCGCGCAGCTTATGACAAATCATCCTGATGCATGCAAACATCCGGAGAGCGCTGTGGCTTGTGTATTCCGCCAGGAAAACATCCCACTTTAGCTCTCGCCGCGCTTCTCCATTAGACCCGTTTGGATTTTGCTTTTTTCTTGCTGAAGATTTTTATTTTTTCTAAAATGGAAAAGAGATTTGAGCGGGAACAAACACAGGAGGAGTAGCAGACACCTGTCGCTCATTGAGTGTGTTTGGTCAGTGATTCTTTTCCCATGTAAAACACCATGAGGAAGGAACGTGGGTAACTGCAACGTGGAAAAGAAAAGGAATGAGGTTTTCAAAATTCAAACGCCGCACAAACATACAAAGACAAATAGCAACGTGGTGACAAATGTATTCAGGCCCTGATGGAAGATCCATACCTGAAAGGAACAGCATTGGTAATAACCAAAATCTCTTAAACGCTGCACTCATGTACAAAGCCGACATTAGCTTAACACCACTAGCATTACTAGCTCCCAACAATTTTCTCAACAACCAGCAAATTCTCCAAACACACGAGCACTTTTAAGAAATATGAGGAGGTTTTAGAACGTTATAAACAAACACGTTCATCCGCTCGCGTCTGTAAGAGGAGAGAGAGCGTTGACATGACTCCCTCTGCTGGAGGCCTCCGGTACCGCGGCTACTGCTGAAAATCGTGTCACAACAAACACACACGAGTGATGGGCAAAGGGGTTCTTTGAGGTGTACTGAATCATTCGGCTCCGTTCAGTAAAAAGATTCGTTCAAAGGTTCAATGAACTGTGAAATGAACAAATCTTTTCAGGAGGTCATTCAGTTCAGTTCGTTCACCCAAGAAAAATGTTGTTTAAAAGATTCGTTTGTGAATGGGACAAGTCTAACACTGCTGGTACACACACTAAATACAAGACGAGCCTGAATCGACATGACTCAGTGTTCAGATCTGATCCAGAAGCACATTTTCTGTCATTCTGCAACCAAACACGTCTGTGAGCGTGAGCTTTTTCTGCTTTGAAGGTTTTTCTTATTCACATCTGCTCTGTTCTGTCAGTAGCGTATGAACTGACATCTGCACCGTCTGAATCCTCAGTATTTTATACATATACACCCTTATTCTTTTCATATCTAGTAGTATTCTGCTGTGTAATATATTTCATATTTTATTATTTCCATATATATACATATATACGTATATATATACATATATACGTATGTATATAAATATATATAGGTGCCGAGCCGGTTTCTGAGAACTGATTCTCGACCCTCCAGTGAAACAGACGACCCACTGAAGCCACGTGTCGCTCGGCTCATTTCAAGACCGAATGAAGTGTGTTTACTTTGGGTCTTCAGGCGCGCCAGCTTGTTGTTGCATAGCAACCGCTTGAAATGGAAAGTAAAACGAGCTGACCTGGGTCGTGAGCCTCCCACGAGCCGGCGCTGACTGCCAGGGACACACAAACTGGCACCGCTGCAGGAACGCAGACGAGTCTGGGTCTGTTCTGGCTCTGGATCCCTTCTGCTGATGTAAAGTTCTGATCTAAACCAACCAGAACCTGCAGCAGGATCTCACAACGCTGGTCCTGGTGGACTGTTGGTGGTTCTGGTGGACTGTTGGTGGTCCTATTGGTTCTGGTGGTCCTATTGGTTCTGGTGGTCCTGGTGGACTGTTGGTGGTTCTGGTGGACTGTTGGTGGTCCTATTGGTTCTGGTGGTCCTGGTGGTTCTGGTGGTCTGCCTCTGCTCCTGGTCCATGTTTTCAGTCCCCCTCCTCCAATGAACTTGATTGTGATGAACAATCACCATGTGGTTCTGCTGATAACGAGCTGCTGATCTGGATCAGGTGGCACACGGTCACACACACACACACGCACACACACACACACAGACACACACACACACACACACAGACACACACACACACACAGACACACACCATTCGTGATCAGGGACTGAACTACTTGAAAAACGTTTCACTGTTTGTGTTTTGAATTAGAAAAGTGAAGCTGTCTGGAGCACATAGACTGTATATAAAACTGGACTGAACCACAGCTGTTGTTTTATCCTGGATTGAATGTGTGTTATTCATTTCTGCTGTAAAGCTGCATGAGTGTATGAAAGGTGCTAAACAAAGTGTATCATTATTACTAGTAGTATCATTATTATTGTTGTTGTTATTATTATTATTATTATTATTACAAAGTTGAATTGAACTCAAAGTATTTATGTATTCATTTATGAACAAATTACATATTTCTTGATTGAGGAACACGGAGGAAAGTTGTGTGTTCAAACTTTGCTTTCAGCTCTGGAGTGAGTCGTCGGGACGTCGACAGCTCCTTTCCAATCCACGATAGCGTCAGCGCGGACTGACGTGTGTGAGAGACAAACGTGAACGTGTCAGATAGACGACCTCCTGGAGCTTTGTAGAGGTTCGCCGGATCAATGAGGATCGATACCAGAGCTGATTCTTTTCGCTTTGTTTGGACGAGCTGAGATGAGCCGCCGGAGGGGGGTTAAGGTTCAAACGAAGCAGGTGGGAAAAGAAAAGTCGCTCTTTTCCCAAGAAGATGCTGGATTTATCCCATTATTTCAAAGCAGGATTTGTCTGAGTTTGTTTCTTCCGGTCATGACAGGATTTGTTTGGTTTTAATTCTTGTTCATTGCTGTACAGTTCTGATCATTTTTTAACCTTTATTATTGCTCTATTTTGGTACGATACAATTTGATTTATTGATAAATAAATAGGTGTTGTGTTGTTGTGTTGTGTTGTGTTGTGTTAGCTGTCACAAATACATTTCTTCAATTTATTATTGTTATCCATAATCATAAATCATATAAATGATAACAATACAAATAAACTAATACCAATACCAATAATAATAATAATAACTTTTGTTATGTGGGGGTGGGGCGGAGGTGGCTCAGGAGGCTCCAGCTCCTCCAGAGCCACTGACCGCTGACGCTGACGCCTTCATCATCACACTCTTTCACTATTTTCCTTCCTCAAATTCTGAAATATAAATCTCCTAAGAACGTAAAAAGTCCAGATTGAAGAACATCTCAGGAGCTTCCAGCCCAGCAGAGAACTTCTCATCACCTCATGGTGCTCCTGCTGGTGTACTGATGGAGACATGGTTGGGGGGGGGTTGGTGGTTAATGAGTCAATCGTGTTGTTTTCCTCCTTTGGTTTCACACGTCCCAGCGCGCCGCCCACACACGCTCTGAAATAACTGCATCCAGTCCCGTTGTCTTCTGAGAGACACCTTCTCCCTCCCCAGCAGCAAGTCAAACCTTGACTCTGGGCCACAGGGGGGAACGCTGGAACACAAATGGTTTTATTTACCAATTCTAATGAATGTTTTCATGTGAGGATGAAAGATTTCTCTCCACGCGTTCCCGACGACTATTTATACGTCTTTCAACCTGTGGAGGGTTCATTTCACCACAGAGGATCTCATTCATCTGGTTTTCATGTTTTCACCGCGTCTTTATTTGTTAGTATAAACGATGTAACTTACAAATGATCACACATTGATTATTCATTCTGTATTTACTTTTTACTATTTTTTTTTAATCATATGACCCTGAGTTGTTGTAACTGTACTAGACTGTGGATGTGGATGTGGGGTATTCAATGCTGTGTCGTCAGTCCTTCATCTGCCCAGGTTGTACCCGTTCACCTGTTGTCAGCTGGATTCGGTAACCGGAGCAACGGGGGAAGGTGAATGAATGAGTAATTAGTCCAACTTTCATTCCATCATCAGAATCATTTTCAGAATATATTTGGTTTTTCTGTTATTACCAAAGTTTCTCAGTGGAATTTTCATCCCAGTTATGGTTGTTGTTGTTGTTGTATGGTTGGTGTTGTATGATACGTACCTCACGTACGCCGTGGTTTCCATGGTGACGTGTCAGGAAGCGGAACAGCACGACGATTATTGGTGAATTTCCACAGCGCGCACTCTGGTGTTTCTTTGTGGTTTTGTTAGCATAGCATTTCATGCTAACGCTGTAAATCGAAAACTCTACGCGACCTGAGAAGGTTCTAGTGTTTTGACTGAGATCACAAACACTCTGACACTTTTCAAGGCATTTATTGATGAAATACACAGTTCAGGTTTTTGACCAAAGCTTCGGCAGAGTTGTACGTAAGAGTTCCAGCTGTGAGTGAGACGAAAGGAAACCGCTTCATCGTTAAATGTGCAATAAATAGTAGAACACAGGCGAGGAGGACGACGCCTGAAGACGCGTCTGAAAACCTGAAGAAAAGAAAAACAGGACAAGAGACAAAGAAAGAAAAAAAAAAAAGTCCAGTCGTGTTGCGTTAGTGTTCGTTTCCTGGTCACGCTCACGACCAGAAGGCATTTAGTGACCTGAGGACCTGACTGGAAAACAACAAGACCGAGGAAAATCACCGGCGTCCAACCTGGAACCAACTGAGGATATTGCACATTGTTCCAGATTCACACTGCTTGTATTCATTTTCCATTGGGGTTTGACGTCCACAGGAGCACGTGTTCGGGGGCTCGACGTGAACGCAGGAGGAGTCGTAAAACGAGGGGACAAACGTTTGAGTTGGAGTCAACAGAAAATGTACAAAAAAAGGTCGGGGGGGGGGCGGTGAATAAATAAAAATGGACATGGAGAAGCCACGGCGCTCCTCTGACACATGAAAAGGGTCTTTGAGTTCATCCGTCGTGATGCTGAAGAGGTGAGAAAACGTCAGAAATGTCTGACGCCGGCGGGACGAGTCCCAAGCAACGTCGGGGACGAGTCACTGGACGACCTGAAGCTGAGGGTTCAAAGGGCAAACGAGGATCCGGTTGACGGATAGGACTCGACTCCGACGTGACAGATCCCCCATGACCTCTGACCCCTCATTGTATGAATGGTAGGAGTTTTCATCTGTTGGTTACCGTGACGACACAACAGATTCAGGGATCAGATGATGGTCACCTTCAGCCACGCACACATTCACTATAATGAATGTGTTCGTTTCAGATCATCTACATTTCAACTCATATCATGATACTTAAGATTATTTCCTCCAGGAATCCATTGGTTGTTTATAAAAATAGAACATAAACATGTTGATCAGCGTTTCTAATCCCAAATCCAATGATCGGCAAAGAAAAACGCTTTTTCCCAGGAAAACCACCCACAACTAATGATCAGTGTGAAAACATTCAGTTAATTCATCAATTATCTTGTAAAAAAAAAAAAAAAAAAAAAAAAGGATCTGTTGGTTAAATGCGGCAGGAAACACCTGAGTGAAGAGAAGCTGACGCACGTTTCATCTGATCGACAGGAAACGGGCTGAAGGGTCACATGGCATCGTCCTTTCTTACGACCCAAGACTGTTCCAGAAGAGAAGACACGAGGATCGTGTTGTTTTCATCTTTACAACGGAACGTGGTTACACTGTAAAAAGTTCAATCATCTGATGACAAAGTCAGAGTTTCAGTGATTTGGGGTTTTTAACCCTTTAACGCCGACGGTATCACTGGCGGTACGTTTGTGCTTGCATACTTTGGAGTACCGTAAGTACACGTCAAATGCTTCCTGAAACTAAAGTTTCACTTCACAGACAAGTTGCTGTCATTACGGTGATGACTTGCTGGTTTCAGAATGGGATTACCGTAACGACACGGCTGTTCTCATCTTTCAGAAACCGATCATCATGTCTTTACTTCTTTCTTCTTTCTTTTGTTCTTGTTTTGTTATTTTCTTTCATTTATACTTTTTTCTTATTTTATTTTTTCTTTCTTTCTTTTAGTTATACTTAGTGTTTCCTTAATTTATTTTTTCTTTCTTTTTTTCTGTTATTTATACTTTTTTTCTTTGATTTTTTTCCAGTTTTTTTTCTGTCATTTGTTGTACTTCTGTTTACTTGCATTTGTTGTACTCTTTTGTGTCAATCATCTTGAAGCAGATACAGAAGTTAAGCTTTCAGCTAGCGCCGACGTATCACCAGCGATACCGTGAGTGTTAAAGAACAATAATTAAAAACGACGGGCATGTTTACTGATCGGTGAGCGGAAGATGTCGACCAATCGCACAAGAGATGACATCAGAGGCCGCGTGTGTGTGTGTGTGTGTGTGTGTGTGTGTTCAGCACCCGAGGAGAACGAAGCTGACGAGCGCTCACAGAGGTAAGAATGTGACGTGAGGCGTTCAGGATCCGGTTTGTTCACACACAGACACATTCTCATCCCACGAGGAACATTTGGATTACTGATCATGTCCTGGACGAATCGATTGGTTCATTGTTCCAGTTTTCTGTCATCAGAGGAGCAAATAAAACAAAACATATCCACGAGGAGGCAAATGGTGCCTGGAACGCCGGTGTTTGAAGGAGCCGGGATGATTTGTGCGTCTCACAGATACAAAAAACAGCACGAGGAACGAGCGTCCTCAGGGTTAGAAAGGTTTGAGCACCAAATGACCGTCAGTCATTTTATTCAGTTCATAGAAAACAAAAAAAACCCTGAACAGGATTTGTTTTTGTTGTTTGATGTCAAAAAAACAAACACCCGTGATCCTGGCAAAAAAAAAAGAAAAAGAAAAAGAAAAAAGATCCGGTTTTGTGTTGATTGTGAGGCGAAGCGTCGAACTGGCAGTGAAACACGCACACACATTGATTAAAAATAAAAAAATGTGGTGAATTCATGTCACTTCCTGTTGGCCAGAAACTTCTCTCCAAAAACTCTGAGACGGAGACGCAAGGACGGATCTGTCCGAATCACCATTCCGGTCGTGATCAATTTTCTGTCGTGTTGGAAGCTTTCAGAGGTCGGAACACGTCGCAACGTGCCGATCCGTGCCCATCTGTGTCTGTGCGACGACATAAAGATGCTTTTATATACTTTCCATACTGATAGTGAGTCTGTCTTCTTTAACAGTCTAAAGTCTCTGTTCAATCTCTCTGTAAGGACATTTTATGTACAATATCGGTATATAGAACATAAATTACTACACAAACAAATGGTTTTTTTAAGCCTATTCACAATTGACAATCATTAAAAATGAGGGAAAAAAAGAAAAGAAAAAGAGACGCGGGCTTCCGGGTCGGTTATAAAATAAGCTCTGTGCTCCGAGTCGAGTGTGTTGAAGAGGATGAAAAAAAAAAGAACCAAAAGAATGCACCTTTTTTTCGTATAAAAACTCCTCGTCGATCGGGAGGCGATGTCGGCTCACGGGGTCACGTGACTACGACATCTTGTTTTGCATGTAAACAGAGCACCAGTAGTGTCTCGACTCCGCGCGTCTCTTCCACTGTACAAAAGTATAAATATATGTTCTCTCTCCGTTCACTTTGTTTGTTTTGTTTCTTCACATATCGAGGATGTATCGCGGACACACACACACACAAAAACTAAAGCTCCTAAAAACACCAGTGGTGCCGTTACCTGTGCTGGAGGCTCCGCCCCCTCCCTCCCCCCTCTTTTTTTTTCCATCCCGACATGCTGGCTTGTGTGACGGTTGAGCGTCGGGAGTTTGCTGGGTGTCGTTTGATCGTCTTTGCATAAATTTAAAAAAAAAAAAAGGTTTGGGCACAGTCGTCGGCCGCCACCGGCCAGAAACAACAACAACAACGTAAACAGAAAGAAACAACAACAACAACAACAAAACAAAATAACAAAACAAAACCAAAAAAAACTACGGGTCCGTTTGAGCTACAGCAGATCCATCTTAGGTCTGTAGTGGAGCAGGAGGGGCGATTTCTGGAGGACGGACACACACACACACACACACACGCCGTTTGTTAAACAGAGCCGTGGTACATTCACGCTCAACTGTAAATTCTACTTTGTAAACTACTGAATATTCTGTATACTACTGCATACTTTGTAAACTGTTTTACATTCAAGACACTTGGTAAACTACTATTTACTTTGAACACTTTAATTCTTTGTGAACTACCAGATACTTTTAAACTACTGATTACTCTGTAAACTGTTTACTTTCACAACCGACCAGATACATTACAAACTACCAAATAGATACTTTGAGCTACTACTTTAAACTACTGAATACCTTGGAAACTACAGAACACATTGTAAAGTACTGTTTACTTTGTAAACTACTGATTACTTTGAAAACTGATGAATACTTTGTAAACTACCAGATGGAGTGTGTTTAACTACTGAACACTGCGCGCGCGCGTGTGTGTGTGTGTGTGTGATATAAATGAAGTTCTTTCGGTATTTTCACAGACGGAAATGTTGTTGTCTTCTTGTACATGCGGGGTCAAAGTTCATCTGTTCCCAGGTGTTCCCACTCACCTTAAATCTCCATCTTGTGACGACAACAAATTTCAACGTGTGATCTTTGCCCAGGATTTCCTCGTTGCATAAAATGTCCAGCTGCAGGGGAAAAAAAAAAACACAACAGAAGAAGAATAAACAGCCGTTCCAGCCGCGGTGGCGGCGGCTCGTTCTAGAACAACAGACGACTCAAGTCCACGGCTCCTCCTGTGACCTGCTGAGGGCCGATCAATACGACAGAGGGAGCTGCTGCGGCGCCACCTGCTGGCCACCACCTTTAATCCTACGTCTGTCGACTGTCATGATCACACGTTCTCACACACACACATACACACACACACACACAGTCATCACAAAAGTCTGTTTCATTTTTTATAGTGTATTGACAGAATCCACTGTAAACAATGAGCCAGAAATGAACAGTGTCTCCAAGCGGTGGAGGAAGTAGATCTTCACTTCCCAAAAGAAGCATCAGCACCCACACCTCAGTCACTCAGTCACACGGTGTGTGTGGATGTGTGACCGGTGTTCTGGTTGTGAAACTGTCACTGATCCATCATCGGTCGGATCGGCACGTTGATGCCAACGTCGGCCAGCCGAAAGAAGACTGTGTTCGCACGACAGCTGTTGATGATCAAAAGAGAGACCAACAATGGCTGGCTGGGGGTGGGGTGGGGTGTGTGTGTGTGTGGTGGTGGGGGGCGGTGCCCACTCGTCTCTGTGACAGGGAGAGAAGAGACCGAAAATAGAAGCGCAGAAGAAAACGCGGCGCCTGCGACGATGATTCACTGTGTCTTAAAACATCCATCTGTCAAATGATCT
>CAAKHB010006347.1:0-11235 GCA_901007665.1 Aeoliscus strigatus
TGACATTGTGATCTGTAGTGAGAGTAGGCAGCAGTTGGAAGAGAACCTAGAAAGGTGGAGGTTTGCTCTAGAGAGAAGAGGAATGAAGGTCAGTCGTAGCAAGACAGAGTATATGTGCATAAATGAAAGGGAGACAAGTGGAAAAGTGAGGTTACAGGGAGCAGAGGTGGTGAAGGTGCAGGAGTTTAAGTACTTAGGATCAACAGTGCAGAGTAGTGGAGACTGTGGAAGAGAAGTGAAGAATAGGGTGCAGGCAGGGTGGAACAGCTGGAGAAAAGTGTCAGGAGTGATTTGTGATAGAAGAGTCTCAGCTAAGGTGAAGGGAAAGGTTTACAGGACTGTGGTTAGACCAGCTATGATGTATGGTTTAGAGACACTAGTGATAGGCAGAAGACAGGAGGCAGAGCTGGAGGTGGCAGAGTTGAAGATGCTGAGATTCTCTTTAGGAGTGACCAGGATGGACAGGATTAGGAATGAGGTCATCAGAGGGACAACTCAGACAGGAAGGTTAGGCGAAAAAGCTAGAGAGGCTAGATTGAGATGGTTTGGACATGTGCAGAGGAGGGACAGTGGATACATTGGTAGGAGAATGTTAGAGATGGAGTAGGAGACAGGTAGGAGACAGAGAGGAAGACCAAAGAGGAGGTTTATAGATGCAGTGAGGGAGGACATGGAGGTAGTTGGAGTCAGAGTAGAGGATACAGAGAACAGGGAAAGATGGAAATCGATGATTCGCTGTGGCAACCCCTGAAGAGGGACAAAGCCGAAAGAAGAAGAAGAAGAAGTGCCACTTTTGTGCCTTACTGGTGACCTGCTGCGCTGTACTAGTGACACCACTCAGTCCAACTAGTGGGACTTTGTCACATACTAGTGGTCCTTTACCTTACTACAATCACTGGGACAGTTTGGCCCTCGTCTAGTCGGCACCAGTGTCGTGCTACTACTGCCACATTGCTGTGACATTGCCACTAGTGACACTAGTCACAATAGTGTTACTAGTTTACAGTGTTACTAGTGTTACTAGTGTTACTCTTCCCTGTGCCATTGTTTACGTCCGGAGCAGTATTAATAAGAAAGAAGACGTAGTATCCTGTCTTATTTAGTGGATTAACCCATAAATAAAGCAGGTACACTATTTCTAACCAACCGAAATAATTCACACTTCGTCCTTTGACTAAGTGTGAAGCTTCCTTTGAGGCTGATGTCTGTAATCCATACGATCATTTTGAAGTCTCTGTGGTCTGGAACAGGTCCGATCCTGCTCAGTGGATTCGACCGGTCCGTCAAATCGGATTGGTGATCATGAAACGGCCCTCTGCACTACTTTAACGAAGACAATTCAAACAAGCATTTTTGCCGGCTCTTCACGGACGTCCTGTTGCTAGGCTTTGTTTTACATGTGGAGTCCCGTATCTCCTGTGCACCTCTCCAGACCTCCTTGGGCTTGAGGACTATTCATCTCCACTGGTAAACGGATCATTTCAAATGCCAGGATGTATAATCATGTTGAGAGGGCCATGCCTCCTAGTTCCTTCACGGCACACGTTTAATATTTATCCTCAGTTTCTTCTTGTCCTTGACAGTACGACGATATTGCGTGAACAAAACTGGTGTTGTACACATGGAACATCGACAACGTCGTGGAAACAGAACTGAACTGTGGAGCGAACAACGGACAATTGTTACGGTTTTACTTCACCTTTTACAGCAAAAGTGATGAGGAAGACAGTCAATTTGCTGAAAATCAAAATGTGGTAGAAAAAGAATTGGCCTGATACCCCATGGACCGCATGCTTTGTTCACCATGGACAGTAATCAATGAGCTGGCAGCAGCATCAGTGACGTCCATCAGTCATTATGGGGCTAAATTCTAGCTGGGTGCAATGCTCTCTGGAGAGCCAATGGGAAGCCACTATACACATCTCTTCCCCACCCTCTCGTTAACATTTTGGCAACTAGTCTGACTAGTGAGCATTTTGGCTTTCCCTAGTTCTACACCAACGTGTGAGTGGATCTGCAGTGAACAACCAACATCCCGTAATAAAACAGCAGATAAACCAGAATTCCTTTGTTTGTTTTCTCACTGAAGCTTTCAAACGTCATCAGGACAGAGTCAGGAAGTGACACTGAGATACATGAAATGCCCCTTTAATGACTGCAGCTTTAGAAAGCGTTTCTTAGCATCAGCAGCTCACAAAAGACACAACATTTCATTCTATGCATCAACTAGAAAACTTTACAAGTATGTTTACAAGATTATATACACATCGATTTAAACGGAACAATATATAGTTTTGCAGAAAATCATTTATCACGGATGTCAGGAGGAATGTTTTATAAAATTCTCTGTGCAAAGATAAAATTTCATCTGCTCAGTGGCTCAAAACAAAGTTGGTGTCTAAAACACAAATGAGTCATTCTCACCCATTTTCTATCACAACGGTGAAACATGAAGGAGACAGTTCAACGTTCGTCAGGTACAAAAAGTCTTCTGCCACACGTGACATTTGACCTGCCCGTGTCACATCACGCTTCTGTGTTTCACTGGTTCCACACATGGCAGGAAGAATTAACTGCACAAACCACATCGACATGTTGAATTCCTCATCTAAAGAAGAGTGAAAAACTATTTCAAGCAATGTGGATTTACTTGTGTGGGCCATCACAGAGGAAACGCTGCCGGTGACTCAGAGACTTGAAGAGTCACATCTAATGAAATACGATAGACTGGTGGTCTGCTCGTATGTCACCGCAGAACGTGTCCTGCGCTTACTGTGCCTCTCCAATGGAATGGAAAATGGTGTCCAGATACTAAATGGCTGCAGTTGTTATCTAAACAAAGACACTTCTGCTGTTAAAACTCACATCTGATGTATTAATTTACGTTTTTTGAGTCTGCGCCTGTTTAAAACCAGATGTCAGCAGTTTGACATGTCAGCGGAGTAAAAATGAACAGTCCAGTCAACCTCCATGAATCACACAGAGCAAACAGCATGTTTGAATGAGGCAGGCTGAACAATAAACAAAACTGAGCGAACCCTCTTTCAAGGTCAAGTCCCCAATCTCCGGTGAGAGGACATGGTCGTCCTGCAAGGCGCCTGGCAGCAGCTAATAACAACACTTCCACCTGTCAGACTCAATTAGCTTTGGAAAGATGTTCTGCATCCACATGGTTCCCCACCTCAAACCCCAGGAACAACAGACCGACCAGCAGGAGGTCAGAGACAGACAGGACTGGCGGGCGGACAGTCGGGTCACTGGACGACCTCGAAGTAGTGCAGGATGGCCATGATGTGCTGCGGCATGAAGACGTACCCGGTGTACACAGCCATAGCAGCAACAGAGATCAGCAGGGAGTCTGAACAGGACACGTTTAGGAAGAGACAAACACACTGACAGCATTTTTCAGTCTAACACTCCAACTCGGCATTCCACCTGACATTATGACTGCTGGAGGAAATTCATTACCAAAATAACTACAGGAGGCATTGAACACACATGTGAATTACCTGATTGGATCAGAAGCCGTTATCAGGTAATTCCGGACCACAAACTCAGCCTTGACCCCCCCACACACACACCTACTTGCACTCTACGTCACCCACGTGCTGTACATACTTGACATTTCGAGATTGGTAATTGTACAAAATTAATTGCCAACAGCATTTGGAATTGCAGTTTAACGTGACAGACGTCTGTAGTAACACATCTTTTATTCGAGTAAAACAAACTGGAAACAGTGTAATGTTATCCAAAATAGGGTATTATATTTTATTTTACTTTTATTCCCGTTCAATCAATATAAATGCCAATCATAGTTGTTTGTGTAAGACGGATATTATTACCTGGCTAAAGTAAAGACAGTGTGTGTTTAAATAAACGAGACGCAGCGAATGAAAGTTAGCTTACTCTGCTAGCGGCTGCTAGCATATTACCCGGAAAAGGATACTGAAGACGGTCCGCTCCCAGGGCTCCAGCATGTACAGCGCCGTCACCAGCAGATACTGATAGTAGAACCACGACAGCTGCTTCCAACAGTCTCCCAGAGCCATGATATGACTTTACAAACCACAACTTCTTTCTTCTCTGGCGGTTTTCTCTGACGCGACTCTCCCTCCGACCACTTCCTGATGACACGTGACGTACTATTAGCGGCTCTTCATCTGCAGCCAATCACAGCTGCGCGTTCGCTTTTACGTTTCTGACGCGCCCCAGGGAGTTCCAACATCCGGTTTTCAAATTTTGAAGTTGAATTAGTTTTTGGGTGTTACATTGAAATTTTAGTTGGTGTACTTCTTAACACTTTCCACAATTAGATGCGTTTAAAATACAGTTTCTCTCCTCCATCAACCCACTCCTGTAAAAGTAGTTCTTTATTACAAGTGACAGGATTAAACCTGAACAACCTTCAATGAAACAGGAGTTAAAAAAAAAAGTCAAAGCAGATGCTCAGTGAAAAATAAAATGGATAAAAAAAGTTTCCTATTTAAATAAAACTTTATCAAAAGAAACAACTGGTCACTTCTGGTCGACACTTGCTGACAAAATGTTACCACACATTTATTAACCAAACAGTTAAAGTTCCTTTATAGAGATCGTCCATTTGAATCTGTAAACATCTGCTCAGTTATTGTGGACTCTATGATAGAGGATCAGTCAGGATCCATTCTCTGATGACCAGAGGAGACAGATGCCCCATTGCACCTCGGATCCAAACCTTCGATTGTTCTCTCCTGATCAGCCGGTGAAAGATGACTGGTTGCTTCAGCTGGACTGATTAAATCATTGGGATCGGTTCAGGTTCTGCAGCCGACCATCTCATAGACCAAAAAATAAACCATCTCAGCAGTGACTGGCCAAGATGTTGAAGAAGTGGTAGACCTCGTCTTTATCGAACACGGCCACCTCAGTGGAGCACTCGGAGCACTGCACAGGGTGGTAGACCTCGTCAGCGTCCATCCCCGCTGGAGCTGGGCCGGGGGCCTCGTCCGCTGGAGCACTTTTCTTCCTCTTCCTGCTTCTTAGCTTCTTCTCGTGGTTCTTATAGCGCAACACCTCTTCTCTCTTGATGGTGCAGTTCATGACGAACATGGCCCGGTACTGCGTGCGGTACTTTTCATGCCTGTGAGACATTACAACAGTTTGTTGTCATTGTCAGGTGAAAACATGGTCCAAAGCTGTGGAACACACTTCCTGCATCAGGGAAACCATCTATTGAAATGTTTTCAGACAAAGCTTAAAACCTACTTTTTTACACTTGCTTCTGACTAGCTTATGTCTGCACTGCTTTAAAACTGTTTTGTCATTTCTTTTAATCATATGTTTTAGTGTCTTCTAATCATTTCTCTTGTATCATTTGTGTTTTAATGTCACAATCATGTTATTGTAAAGCATTTTATACGACATAAAGGTCGTATACCAATACAGTTTACTATCATTATTATCAAACAGGTTCAGGCACATTAGCATGTTGCTAACTGGAAAACTGTTCAGAGATGAAGATCCAAGCCGGTGGTGTGTCTCACCTCTGACAGTCCAGGCAGAGCGTCGTCATGCAGGCGGGACAGTTCAGAACAGCGTCACTGTTTGGTAAACTCTTAGTCTGACGGCGCTGCGATGGCAACGCTGCTGCTGCCGGTCGTTTCCTGTTCCTGTACCTGTGGAGGACAACAGGTGTGAGTTTTATCTGAAGTCTTACTCTGTTCTGGAAAGTTGAATCACGTGTCTCACTCGCTGCGCCTGGCGTCCACCCAGGCCTGGTCCCTGTCGTCCTCATCAGGGTCGTACAGCAGCTCATCATTGGTCGGTATCCTGCGCTGCCTCTGCTTCCGCCCAGTGGAGCTACCTGAGCAACAAACTGACACTTAACAAAGGTGAGGACATTTCAAGCGTGTCGTTTGTGCCTCACAGGCTCCTACTTGCTGTGTCCTCATCCTCCGAGTCTGAGTCAAAGTAGACCTTATCGTACAGCGCAGGGTTAGAAAGTCCTGAACCAGCGCCTACGCTCCCTGGGGTGTCTGCTGGAGGGTGACACACAGTTAGACAGTGTAATGATTATGTAAAGAAACTGTGATGCAATGAAAATGTCCTTGAGTCCTTGTCACTGAACCACAAATTTCTCCTGAGGCTGAGGCCTGTGTGTGTGTGTGTGTGTGTGTGTGTGTGTGTGCATGAGCAACTTCTGCCAGCAAGTGAGAGTGAATGGGTGAATAAGGCAACACAAAGTAAAGTGCTGTAGAAATGCAGGCATATAATGACATTTGTTATTATAAAAATGTAATATCAAAATACATATCTAAGATCTAACTATTGATGTAACAATGATCCAAACTCTATCATTTAAAATCTGACAGATGGATCATCACGGAACATGTCCAGTGGAACCTGCAGAGAATTAAGTCCATCTCACCTGCTGATGAAGGTCCCCAGGTTCCCTCCATGGTCCTGATGGTGGAGCTGAGCTCTGCCTCCATCTCCTTCTCAAACTCATCCTCACTGGACGACTCGCTCTCCCCGGTCAGATACTCTCTGATCAGCTTCTTCTTTTGCTCCGGAGTCCCGTTCAGCAGCACGTCCAGTTCGTCCTCTGAACTGAAGCAACAAACAGTCAACTTATTCGACATAATCTACAAATAATAATAAAAGTTTTCTGGTCGGTCTAAGTCAGAGGTTTGTATTAACAACGTATTCAGCTAAGCAAAACTCAAACCGCTTCATCCGGATGCTTCTGGTTTGTTTACATGTTAGCATAGTGCAGCCGCGCGTTAGCCTCCAATGCTAGCAGACCCTGGATTCAAACCTGACGTTCATTAAAACGAACCTGCTGACAGCTCTGTCCTCGTCACTCGGCTCCTCGATTTCATACGAGTCCTCATCCGGAGATTTATTTAGTTTGTTCATTTTAAGTATTAAGAAAAACACAGCTATAGCGAGACGAGATGCTACTGAGTTAGCAACATGCTTGCGGGAAGGAAGGGGGGGGGGTCTTCATTCTTCTTCTACTGCCATTTGATGGAAACCGGCAGCAAACACCGACAGCATTACTGCCACCTACCGAAGGACATGTTTAAAATACGATGCAAACAGCTAATACAATCTTTGTTCATCACATCTGATAATAGAGTGCTGGTCAAACAAAGCACCACTAGATGGAGCCAAACGATCACAGAACAGCTCTGCCCTTCAGGTCAAAGGTCAAGTCTCACAATTATGTACAGGATAGAAAATACATACATAAAACATATCTTAATTAATACCGAATTTCCTATAACTTCTGTTTTTTTCTATTAAGTTTTTGTTCTTGGGATGAAGAATCCTTCTGTATTTTCAATCAGAAGTGACAGAAGCAATGTGACAAACACCAGATGGAGCATCTCCGCGAGCAGGTCAGCACACTGCTCCGGGTTTGAACTGACTGGATCTGACTGGAGCTGACGCAGTTGATGGGAGCCGAGGCAACGATCACCACCACCAACATCATCATCATCATCACTTGACTGAATCCAATGTCGGAGGAGCTGATTGGCTGGGAAGAACTCAGTGACCTTTGAACTTACACACACAGACAAACTGGAATCATCGCTCAACATGTGAGAACGTTTCTGTGTGTTTAACTGTCACTTCCTGTGTTTGTGCCTGTGTGTGTGTTGTTTTGTGTCTTTTCTCAGCATTTGTCACTCTGTTGTGTGACTTTGTGTCAGTGAGTTGATGATGGGCAACATTTTCCATTCCAGGTGTGACACTTCACTCCCCAGACACACACACGCACACACACACCAAACAACTGTATACCTGCCTCCTGCACACACACGTGCGTGCGCCACCGTCCACCTCTGCTGCAGTTTCGTCGCTTGACAAGCTAATTCAGCCAATTACACACAGGTGTGATGCTAATTTCCCCGAGCAGGCAGTAGCTCGTGAGGGAGGTAAAAATAACATAATTACACCCATCTGTCCCTGCAGGCAGGCGGCTCTCCCACCAAACACACAGGAGGAAAAACACACTGTCAGTTTGATAATGGCGGACAATGGAGTGTGTATGTGTATATGTATGTGTATGTGTATAGGAATCCATTCACAGCGGCTTTTTCCTTGTGTATGTTTGAGTTTTTCTCTGATTTCCACTGATACTTTCCTGTGAGAAGAAAAAAACAGATGGATAATTTTGTGAAACTGTTTTCCAAAAGCAACAGGGAGTCGTTTGTGTGTGTGTGTGTGTCACAACAACAAAAAACAAGGTCCTTCAGTCGTCACTTAGAGACGAACACGTTGCACCAGCAGGGGAGAGTTCACTTGTAGCCATGACAACAACAGAAAGGTAAAGATTTTGAAGACTCAAAGTTCGTGAAGCGTCAACCGAAGCAGAGTGGTGCGTCAGAAACCCTCGTTAAGACCGATGAACAAAACTCAAACTGATCAGCCTGCTTCTCATCAAACAAGTCATCAGACAGATTTCAGGTAAAATGATCAAAAAACGAGTTTGGAGAACAGAGCCATAGTCTGTCAACGAGCAATAGACCAAGTCAAAGTACTACTACGTGGACAGAGCTACGACCGATCAGAACAAAGAACAAGGTGACATCGTCAGAGAAATGAGCCAATGAGTTTGTGTTGGAGAAGAGTGGAAGAGTTTGGAGACATGGAAATGATCCGTTGCTGATCTCGTCCAACTCGTTTCCTGTTGACGCCAAAGTAGACTCCGCCTACATCACATAGCCCCATGTGGCTGGTCCAAACGGATTCTGTTCATCGTTAATGATCCAACTGTTTGCGTCCAGATGACCTGCAGAGACAAGCCTCGTGGTGGATGGACGTCTGGATTTACAGGTTAAAAAAAACATTTATTGTGTCAACAGGAGTGCCATGTGACTGTGAGTCATTCAGAGCAGCTCCTGCCCAAACCTTCTGCCAGTGTTCCTAATTTCATGTGATTTACAGGATGATGTTCCGCCATCAGAGAAAAACCACATACACTCACTGATCTCCCTTCAGCCTTCGCTCCTTCACCTCTGTTACTCTGTTGTGTCTTCATTGGAGAAAAAAACTCTTCTCTCCTCGGTTGAAAACACTTCAGACAGATGATTGGAGAAGCATCACGTTCGTCCAATTCCAGTCAGATAACAAACTGGAAGCTGCTGCTGTTGATCATCGAACGTGTCACCAAGGCAGTGGTGGTGTCTCATATAAACACAGTTTGAAAGGATTTTCATTACTGACTCGTCATGTGAAACACATCTCAGAGGCCTCGTCACCCTGCCAAGAAAAATAAATTGCTCCTCACGCATAACCTCCTTATCTACATTCCTGCCGCCACATCGACCTGTTTCCTACAGAGAGTGTGTGATGACTTCGGCCGCACAGGTTGTATTTTTCTACATTTTCACATCGGTGCATCCGTCAGCCGGCTGTCACACAGCGACATGCTCCAGAACCCCGCTGAGACCCATCACACTCTGACAGACAACGGTCCGGAGCCGGCGGAGCATCTCTCAGCAGAGTGTGAGATAACGTGACGACATGGAGGAAACATCAAACACCACCGCCAGACGTATTTACTACATATACTATACAAGAGCTAAGCTGATTAGCCTGTTTCAGCTAACAGACACAACAATGCGTCAAACTGCAGGTGTTTGTTACGTTTCACTGCAAACACAAATGTTCTGATGGTGAAATCTGGTTCAACAGATAAAGTAAATAAATGTGTATATCTTTACCATATTTGTCTCTTGTTCCCTGCGTTCACCTCAGTTGACCTTTGACACATTTAGCCTGGATGTTTTATTCACCTGGTGATTCATCACTTGTTTGTCCGAAGCCAATCAGGCGACTTCTTCTCCTCTGTCTTCCATCTCTTCTCAGTTTATCTCTGCGTTCAGAGCTGGTCATGTGACCAACGTCCTGACGGAGCGTTCAGCTCTCAGAGTGTCGACTTCACCTGTTGACCTGTAAATACAGGAGACGACCGTGTTCATTATCTTCTGCCACCTCAGATGAAGGCCCCCCCCCCCCAACACACATACACGCATATACACACACCATGTAAAAAGTGTGGGGACGTTATTATCGACCATGTTGGCTAGCTGTGATCTGCTGAACCGCAGCGACGAGTCTGAAACACACTTCACTTTCTCTGCAGAGTCCAATTAAATGACTCGACCTCGTTTCCACACATGTTCTCTGACGGCGTGTGTATGTGTGTCTGAGTGAGTGTGTGTGTGTGTGTGTGTGTGTGTGTGTGTCTCTGTGTGTGTTCCATCCATTCTGCGTGTGTCTAGAAGATGAGGAATGTTTGACCTCTATCATGTGAACGAGTGAGCTGGTTGGTTTGGGAGATGAACGATGTGACCTGTAGGACGGAGGTGGCACCGGGAGGTTCAAGTCTTATCAGTGTCAAAGATCCAACCGTCAGTGACCAGGACGACAATTTGTAAGGTTCAGTTCATTCTAAGAGGGCTGGTAGGACTGAAACATGTGGAAAGTTAATGGAGGGGCGGAGCCAAGGAAGAAATGAAGTCGCCATTTTTCAACGTGTGGATCACATTGTCCAAATGAACGAGACAAGTTCAATGTACAAAAACAAGAATCCATCTTATTTTGTACAATTCACAGTTCACACACACACACACATTTGACATATGTTTGTTTGTTCCCCCTTACTCTCTCACTCCATGTCACACATTTGTCCTTTTGTTCTTTCTTTCTCTCCATTTCCTCCGAACCGACCAATTGCGCTGCACCGATTAGCATGTGAGAGATTGCGGGCTGATGAACGCAGAAAGTACGTGAGGGAGAGAGGAAGAGCAAATAAAGAACGACAGGGAGAAAAGAAAGAGAAAGAGGAGGAGATGGAGAGACACAAAGGTCCAGCTGTGAGATGAACGAGGGATGAATGGAGCAAGAATGAAACGGATCTCGTCTCTCGGGGAGAAAAACCAGAGAGGCCCGGTTATTACCATGTAAATCACACACAAACACACACACACACACATTCAGCATGATGTTTCACAAACACAAACTGCACAAACACACACTCTTTCACTTGCACTTGATTGGGAGCATTTTCAATGAAATTGGCTCCTTTCTGGTATTTTGATGAAGTTGGTTATTTATTGGGTGATGAAATTAAGTTAATTACTTATTGGTATTTTAATTAAGTTTCTTTCTCTGTGGGTGTTTGAGTGATTTCTGGAGTATTTATTGGTATTTTAATGAAGTATTATTTGGCTGCAGACG
>CAAKHB010006350.1:6912-17323 GCA_901007665.1 Aeoliscus strigatus
GGAGGTCCGACAGAACAAACAGACCTTAGGTGTCACTCCGGTTTCACCCAGAAGACACCGACTGAAGGACGCGGTCCAAAGGAACGAACCTCCGCTTTCGATTTGCGTTCGGCTGCCATGAGCTGGACTTTGTCCCTCTGCTCCTTTGGAGCCGACTTGTACATGTCCAGCAGGAGCTTCATCTCCTTCTGGGACTCCTGAGCCTTTCTGGTGAGCAGAGGTCAGAAATCAGCAGGAAGCCGGAGTCAAACCGACACTATCTCTTGAAACAAAACATGGTGGCAGACACACACACACACACACACACACACACAGCAGCGTAGGGTGTAAAGATCTGACGACACAGAAATGGGAATTGCGTTAAAATCCTACTTGAGATCGACTCGGAGCATCTTCAGAGTGTCCGAATCCTTCCTCTTCAGCTCGTCGCTGCGCTGCCTCTCCCTCTCCCTCTCCCTCTCCCGTTCCCGTTCAGCCTCCCTCTCCCGCTCCCTCTCCCGGGCGCGCTGTCGCTCTAGCTCCTTCCTCCTCTCCTCTTCCTCCTCCTGGTCGTCATCTTCCTCTTTCTTCAAATCGGTGCTGTCGCTTGTAGTCTCCTCCAGAAGCAAAACTCCTGGGTCGCTGCTCTGGCAGCGCAGCTTTGATAAAAGAAGATAGAGAATCACCGTCACCTCTCAAATACTAAAACAAAACAATACAAAGTAAAAAAAATGAGAAAAATTTAAAAAAAAAACATGCATCCAATTCCTACAAGGTTTCGAGTAGATAATAAGAAATCACATATCCAATCCATCCAAACACGTCCTAACCTTGTTGATCTCCACCTCTGTTTCCCGCAGCTTCCTCTTATAGCGCTGGACGTCGCCTTTCAACTGCAGGTTGTGGTTCTGGAGGCTGTTTATTAAATGCCGCATCTCCCTGTTGATTGGTCCTGAGAGAGGAAGAAAGGCAGATGAGCCCAGAACAGTCAACATGTGGTTCGGAGTCGTGCGACATCGTCCGTCTCTCCACAGGATGATGGAACACTCTGCTGCCTCCAGTCCTGTGACGGGCTTTGGAAACATACCTGCCTGCTCGTTGGCTGCCAGGTTCTGCTCAAACTCGATGCGCAGCATCTCGTACTCTTTGCGCACCTGGGCCAGGGTGTCCTCCAGCTGGATGACCTCGGTCCGCAGCTTCTTCTGAAGGGACAGCTCATCGCTCTGGGTAGAGTTCAAAACACTGAAAGTCACTGTGGAGCACGCTGCCACACACTGGCGATGATCGACAACTGCAGATTCGTTGTGTCTACAGTACAGGTATTCAATTCCACGTGTTCATTCAACATCAACTCGACGTCGGCGCATGGAATTTACCTCCATGTGCTCGATCTGTCGAAGGTGGGCGTTCTTGGCCGTGAGCAGGAGGGCACGAGCCTCATCCAGCTGCGTTTTCACCCCCAGAGACTCGTTGTACAGCAGCGAGAACTGGGACTGCAGACATTTGTACTCCAGCGTCTCCTTCACAACCTCCTCGGGAATATTGCGCAAATCCATCTGTAAAGAAACCCAACCAATGGACGCGTGGAACGATGGCAGACGCACTAATCTCTGACAGGTGAACGGATTCACCGTGTGTTTCCCTCCCAGTCCCACTCAGAGCTGAGACTCCACCGTGGGTCAGCAGCTCAGTGTGAACTCGTCCAACAGTCTGGATGTCAGTCAGGTCCGTGTTCATGTCAGTGACTCGTGAATCTGGGGTCGGTGAACGTTGGTACGCCGAACCACGACACGTGCTGTCACACACTGACAATTAGAACTGGTTTCACCTGACCGACTGCGTTGTGATGAACAACTCGGTACATCAGAGTTGGCAACTTGGACATGGAACGACCCACAAACGTACCGACAGATGTTGGAATTCTAACTCAGGAACTAAAAAGACTTGTTCCTCAGAGGCTGGAAAAGAAGCAGTTTGTGGACGGTCCCGGTCGGGACACCGATTCCATCATTACCTTGAGCTTCTCACTCTCCCTCACAGCCTCCTGGAGCTCCGCCTGCAGCTTCTCCAACTCTGCCATGCGGCTGTTGGCCAACTCCTGGTTGTGCTCCAACTCTGCATTAAGACTCTCAAACTAGAAGGAAACCAGGAGCACGGGTCAACGTGGAACACCGTTGGTCCGACACTCCACCCGAGGGACTCGTTCCGACGCTCACCTTCTGAATGTTCAGTGTGATCTGGCCTCCAGGTAGCCCCCCCGAGCTGCCCGTGCTGCTGTACCCAGACTTCAGCTGCAGGCAGAGACAGCAAATAAACAAAGCCCAAGCAGAACTCCTTCGACACACACTGAGAACAGACATGACTGTCAATACGAGACCGGCTGCACACAAACACACCTGCTCCATGGCCTCTGCTAGATGTTTGTTGAGCTTCTGTTCCCTGTTGCGGAGTTTCTCGATGTCCCACTGCAGGTCCTCCACTGTCGTCTCCATCTCCGACACCTTGGTCTCAGAACTGGTCACCTTGTCCACCAACTCGTTGTACTGCAACGGCGGTTACACGTCAGTGGTTAGTTACTGTCTGTGCTCTCTGGTCTGGCTCTGGGTCGTCTGCTCTTCCTAGGGTTCATTCCAGTGTCAGGAGTATTTAGGGAGTTACTTTAAATAATATTCATCTGACAGTCGCAGTTGCACAATACCAAAGAGGTCACAAGGTCATCAGGGGACACCAGGGGACATGGCTATTAGAGAGCACCCAGACCGGCGGGGGACGTCTCACCTCCATGGACATCTTGTGGTGTCGGCCCTGCAGCAGAGTGGCCAGGTCTCTGAGGCGGCAGTTCTCCTCCAGCAGACGGTGGTTGATACTGAGGAGGTCCGACTGAGCCTCGTCCTCACACGCTGCTGTTACGGGTGAAGTTCTCCGTCAGTGAGTCGCTGACGTTCTGTTCTTGTTTACACAAACAACAACTCAACTGACGGTGAGTCACCTGCGGCCTGGACGCGCTGGCACATGTCGTCGATGCGGCTGTGCAGCCGGTCAAAGACACACACCAGACAGGCCACGGCTTCCTTGCTGAACTGCATTCGGTCCTGCAGGTGCAGGCTGAGCTCCTCTTCACTGCTGTGCTCCAGTGTGGCCAGGAAGCCTCTGGCATTTTCACTCAGGGGAGGGGGCGGCGACGAGTCTGCAACACGTTCAGAGTTCTAAGGTCCAGCGTCTAGGTTTGATTGAACTGGACTGACAGTTACGATACTCTGATCATCCAGACACACGTTGGTCGAAACAGAACTTTTCTGTCAACAAACACTTTGTACACAACATATTGACCAGGGTAAACAACCGCAGCAGAAATATTTGATAAAACTCAAAGATCAGCTCGTTCACAAGCTTGTTAACTGTTACTAATAATTACTACTTCATCATACAATGTATAATGAAGGAAAGCATTCCAGACAGCCATGATGAGCCTTCTGCTGACCTGCTGTTGAGCCCTGTGGCAGCTCTGAGGGCATCACCATGTCTTCTGCTCCATCGGGAGGCGGAGGCTGCTGTGGGTCGTCTTGGCCCTCTTCCTGACACTCCTGCTGCTGCTCTGGCTGCTCTCCTGCCTCGGGGAGCGGAGGTGGAGGTACGACGGAGGCTGGCGACGCCATGCTGACGCTGTCTTCCTCCATTGGTGTGGTGTTGGGGTGAGGAGCTGCGGGTGGCACAGAGGTAGACGCCACTGGAGCTTCTGGCTCAATGCGTTTACGCAGAACATACACATTGTCCTCCAGCTGCAAACACAGTATGCAAGAATTGAATTTAGTGAATAGAAAAGACAAAGGACTAGTTTTTCAAAGATACGCAGCAATACCTGAGACCAGTAGCGGTTGACAATCAGCAGGGTGGTGTCGTCAGTGGCCTGTCTCTTCTCTAGCTTCTCAATTTTCTCTCTCAACTCATCCTCCATTGCCTGTCGCTGTTCCAGCCGCTCGCACAGCTTCTTGTTCTTGAACTGGAGCACTTTCATGTCCATTTCCTCCTACACAGAGCAAAACAGGAGGAAAGGACGCGTGTTATCACTGGAGCTACATGATTTACTTGGAGTCGTGGGAAGCTGAGCATGGTATGGTCCAAACAGCAGAAACTCACCGTAGACGACACTCCAGCGATACGAATGGGTTCAATGAGGGTGGTGGTGGTCTTCTCCTCCTTCTTGCTCTTCTTCTCAGGTGGACCAGGGGGGCTGTCCCCTCCAGAGGGACGTTTTCCTCCCCCGGCACCTGACATCTTTGCGTCCCCTACAAGAGATGTATGAAGACATCACATTAAGAGCAAATTGAAGTCATTCATTTGATGACAGCGGCCTCGGCTCTTCCTCCAGTGCCGTTCCCAGCCCAGGACCACTGCTTCATGGCTAATTACAACTCCGCCGTGTGCTTCTCCTTGTATGTGCAGATGACCGTGCCTTATTAAACGCTCCGAAAGCTGCCGACCACCATAGACCGGCCCCACCCGGTCCCGTTCGATTAACGTACATTGAGCTTGCTAGCAGCAGCTATGCTAAAGCTAACGCTAGTTCTGCAAAGCGACGAGCTAACGAGGCTTTTTGGGCTGTTTCACTCAGACCGGAAGTTGTATTTCCTCCGTATCAACGCGCAGGCGGCCAGATTTAAAACGTGTGAGTGGTTTTAGGATCCGAATTAGCTTTACAAACCTTTACAAGGAGAGAATTGAAATGATAGTTCAGGACATCAGACAAGCTGAAGGCAGCTACAGGAAGTGACGACATTCTACTTCCGTGGACTGGACTATTCATTTTTGGAGGATTTAAAAAAAAACGGAACAACTGTGTTGTAATTCGTATATACATTTAAGTGACGATTAAGAATTGTATATATATATATATATATATATATTAAGAAAAAAGAAAAAATACCGTGCAATGTTCACTCCGGCCACACGGGGGCGATACTGGTGCATGTTGTAATAACCGGTTACAAACGGTTGTGGAGAATGTAAACATGTGTTCGTGTTAACGCCACCGTCGAGTCTTACTGCAGAATCACGCCGACGGGGATGAGTCGTCGGTAGCTCCAGTAGCCGCCGATTGTCGCTGTTTTTACCGTCAAAGGTGAGTCGTTCCTGACGGTTGACTGGTGAACCGGCCGATGGCTGAAGGCCACACCGGGAAACCGGGACAGGAAGGAGATGAGTCTGTGTCCGAGAACCTGCCAGAAACACACCACCACACTTCAGTGAGCCCTTACCAGACTGTTTGTTTGTTTGTTGGTTGGTCTGGACAGGTCCAGAAGCTCTCGCCATGACCAAAGACATTGTTGTTGGAGATGAACTACCTGACTGGGTGGGAGCCAGGGAGTTTTACCAGAAGTATGACCCCAAAGAGGTGCTTGGCAGGTGAGTCCACCACAGACCCACAACCAGGCTGAGTCTGTTCATCCTGAAACCGTCAGAAACAAACAAATGTCTTTAAAGGTCCTTATGTTTGAATCCAGTTACACTGATGAGGTGAAAACTGAGCAGCTGGTTGGTGTCCATATGACGTGTGTGTGTGTGTGTGTGTGTTTTTCAGGGGGGTCAGCAGTGTGGTGCGCAGGTGTATGCACAGACACACGGGACAGGAACTGGCCGTGAAGATCATTGAGATCACAGCGGAGAAGATGACGGCGCAGCAGCTGGAGGAGGTGAAGACGTCCACGCTGAAGGAGATCCAGGTCCTCAACATGGTGAAGGGACAGTCGTCCATCAGTGAGTTGGCATTCTGCCCGTTGTCTTTGGACGGCAGCGGTCGGCGAAGATGTGATGACGCTTGATTTCACCCCTCCAGTCACCCTCATCGACTCCTATGAGTCCACCACCTTCATATTTCTGGTGTTTGACCTGTGAGTACAACAACACGTCAGCACACCGACACACCCACGGCCGGGGCGAAGGACGTCGGTTGTCGTCGCCGCCGCCGTCCGATAAATGGTCGGTAACTGACACGAAGCCTGAATCCGATGGTTTGACGCCGGTTGTTCTCTGCAGCATGAGGCGGGGCGAGCTCTTTGACTACCTCACCGAGAAGGTGACACTGAGTGAGAAAGAAACCAGGTGAGCGACACATCAACATGAACGCTTTGAGACCGAATGAGAGAGAACGGTCCCTCACGTCGATCGACATCCAACGGAGTTCACACCCGGTTCCTGTTTCACGAACGAGTCTTTTGGGTGAACCAGCTGTACTGATTCACGGACCGAACAGATTGGTTTGTTTCACAGTCCAGCTGAGCGCGGTGGTGAACTGCTGCGGGTGAATGAATCGGATTCGTTGGTTCGTTCCCAGCGAACCAGTTGACTGATTCGAATCGCTCTGACAGACGACTCTTTTTTTACGGAGCTTCTAATGACTCCTTTCACCTGAAAGAAGATGTTACACTTCACACCCAAGTTGCTGTCATTACGGTAATGACTCGGCGGCCTCCAGCAACAGAGCGAATGGGATTACCGTAATGACAGCACCACGGCTGCTGTGAACTTTGAGGAACCGGTGGACGTTTCCTCCTTCCTCAGTCCAGACGTGTCTTAGATAACGACACGTGTTCTTGTCCCAGGGGCATGATGCGAGCTCTGCTGGAGGCCGTACACTACCTCCACTCCCTGAACATTGTCCACCGCGACCTGAAGCCTGAGAACATTCTCCTGGACGACGAGGGACACATCAAACTGTCCGACTTTGGATTCTCTGTGCTGCTGCAGCCCGGGGAGAAGCTCCGAGGTGCTCCGACGAACGCGTGTGCTCACGGCGTGTTGCCGTCCTTTTTCCAAACCATCCTGTGTGTGTGTGTGTGTGTGTGTGTGTGTGTGTGTGTTGTGTCTTTCAGAGCTCTGTGGGACTCCTGGGTATTTGGCCCCTGAAATCCTGAAATGCTCCATGGATGAAACACACCCAGGCTACAGCAAAGAGGTGGATCTGTAAGTGTCTGACATGGAGCGTCACGTGTAGAAACAACACTGTGACTCCTGCTGCTGTGTGCTGCGTGTGTGGTAGCTGGGCCTGTGGCGTCATCCTCTTCACCTTGTTGGCCGGCTCGCCGCCCTTCTGGCATCGCAAGCAGATGCTGATGCTGAGGATGATCATGGAGGGGCGCTATGAGTTCAGTTCTCCAGAGTGGGACGACCGCTCGGACACCGTCAAGGACCTGGTGAGTGGAAGCGTTCGACGTTGTCTGAATGCACACACAGGCGTGTATTACGGTACTCCAACGTACGCTAGTGTGAATTTAGCGTCGGAGATAGGGCCTCAGCACCGACCCCGACCGATTCCCAAACACTCGTGCCCCTCAGATATCGCGCCTCCTGGTGGTGGACCCAGCTGTCCGTCTGACGGCCGAGCAGGCGCTGGCGCACGCGTTCTTCAGACAGTACGCGAAGGCGAAGGAGGAGGAGGAGCAGCAGCGTCTGTTCAGCCCCCGAAGGACGTTCAGGGTGAGTCCGCGAGCGCCGAGGGGGACGGCGTGTGCCGCGCGCGCTGACTCGGCGTTCCTCTGCCCCCCTCAGGTGTTCATCGTCACCGTGCTGGCCTGCATCAGGATGTACGGCCGCTACCGCAGGGCTCGGCCCCTGACCCGCGAGGTGCTGGCCAGAGACCCCTACTCCCTACGCGGCGTCCGCAAGCTCATCGACGGCTGCGCCTTCCGCATCTACGGACACTGGGTGAAGAAGGGGGAGCGGCAGAACCGGGCCGCCCTCTTCCAGAACACGGCCAAGATCGTGCTGCTGGACCTGGAGGACTTTGAAACATGAGAGGTCGCCCTCATTCCCTACGACTTGATTTGAATGGAAGTTTTAAATGTTTTAAATGTCACGTCAGGGAGCGGGTCGACACGTTTGCTGACGTGTTCTGGATGGGAACGCCACGTCGGAGCACTGAGAAGACGACGTCGCCACACATGCTCCAATGATCCAGGAGGAACGGCGGAGCAGAAGTCTCCTGCAGCTGCAGCTGTCGTACGTGTCTCTTCAAACATCTCAGCCAACTGTGAACACACATCTTCTCTCTGGGAAGAATCATTCCGATGTTTACTGCTTCTTTGTTGGCTCAAAACGATGAATAGAGACAAATGTCAGTGGCGGCCGGGACCAGACGACTACCGTCAGAGATGTGCACACACTCACCCACCGTCTGACTTCTGCCTCTTTGAATCGTTTTGAAGTTCAAACCAGAGACCAAGAGTTATTTCATGTCATTTTTCTCACCTAACGTCATTCCTCACTCATTTTATTCTGCATTCAGTGCCTGAAAGATGAAACATGTACATTAATTGCACACGTTTAAATGGACAATAAAAAGCAAACGAATAAAACAAGAGTTGGAATTTGTTTTATGGATCAGATGCAACGACGTGAAATAAATGAACCCGTCAGGTTTCGGTCTTGGCGTCGGGCCGTGAGGAGCCTCGGGGGGCGTTGTGTCGATGATGTGTGCGGTCCGGCGATGTTTTCACGTATGGGATGTTTCTGCCTCTGGCTCTGGGACTGATGCTGCTGGACACTCGTCTGTCTTTGCTCCCTCTTCCCTCATCGTGTCCTCAGCATCCGCTGCAAAATAATCAACAATTATCATGGGAAATGGTTGCAAGGTTTGATGGAGCGGAACAATGAACTGTAAATGTTGCTTTTTTTCTTTTTAATTGCTGATACATCTGGATTATCTTGTGGAATGTACAGGACAAGTACAAGTAATAAACATGTTAAATATGAACTGAATTAACATGAAGAATAGAGCCCGTTCCTTTTTCAGTGACAGTTTGATAAGGATCATGTAAAGTAACCCATTCATTCATTCATTCATTCATTCAAACAAAACGTAATTATGTATAAAATGTGAAGTATTAAAACCAAATGTTTCTCTGCTGGACCAACTGTTACCAGGAGCAGAAGAATCGTCCGTGGCACATTCACCCGGGGCCTCGATTCCAGAATAATCCAGAGACAGATCGAGTTTGACCTGCGATCAGAACAGAAACAACACAAATGTGTTTGGTGACACAACACCGAGCAGCGTGTTCACACCTTCACCTGCGGAGTGAAAACATATTTGTAGAGTTTGTGGTGTCGGATGTAACTGTCGAAGACGAAGGTCAAGACGCCCGTCGCCTCCTCGGGCCTGAAGAGGTCGACGCTGAAGGGCGGCCGCTGCCGAGACAGAGATGTCAGACGACGTGTGGTGGAGCAGGACACTGACGGGACGGGATGGCGGGTCCACACACACACACACACACACACACACACACACCCTGACGGAGTGGCACAGCAGCAGTTCCCTGCAGTATTCACAGCAGCGCTCCACGTTGTCGAGAGGTGTTTCTGCAGAGAGGAGCCACATCTTCAGGTTCTTCACCATCACCACCATCAGCACCATCAGCACCATCACCCCGGTGAGCCTGGACGGACTGCAGCGTACCGACGTTGGCCTGGTGGACGGACCTGACGATGGACAGCACAGCAGACGTCTGCTCCGTGGTGAAGCGGCGCTGTCGACAGAAGAGCAACGTCTGGACGTACAAGTCCAGGAGAACTCCTCTCCTGGGCTCAGGGAGGTCGATGTGGAGCACGGCGCTCAGAGCTCTGTCCCAGAGAGACGCGAAGGGACGTCAGACAGACAGGAGGACGAGGGGTGTGACGGGCAGCGTGTCATCCAACCTCTCCAGGTCGCCGACGGACTCGGTCTGGTCCATCCGCTCCAGGTCCCGGCAGCTCACGTCCGTCCTGAGAACACGGAGGAACGTGTCAGAGAAACTCGTCACACCACCTCGGGCGGAGAGTGTGGACTCACCACAGCATCACATGGGCTTTCAGGGCCCGTCCGACCTGCATCACCATGACGACGACGACGACAGCATGAGCTTCATTAGGACACTAGGAAGGACTTTAGAGCAACTGGAACTGGACTGAATCCACACACCGATTCATGTGTTTCTCTATTTTATGATAAAAACGGCTTCAGAAATATCTGTTGGTTGCTAGGTAAGTTGATTCAATATTAAAAAAAACAGTGTAATAATAACAACAGTAACAAGTCTACGATGACTCGTACTTATTTAATCCAACTTCTTTCCTACCCTGATATTTGTAAACCTCCTTCTACATTTCACATTCTATTTATAAATGAACGAATGAAAGTGATCCTGGACATTTGACAAACACCCAAGGGAACAATCCATCGTACCTTTAGCGTCGGATTCATGTTTTAGTTTGAAGAACCGGAAATGGCTCTACCGTAAAACAAATGGCGCAGACTGTCGAAGCTAAACTGTCCAAATTGGTTAGTTTATTACAGTAATGTCGATTAAATCCGCCGCAAGACTTGTAGTTGGTTCGGTGGATTTAGACCGCTTCCGGTTTGTCTCGTATCCTAGCAACAATGATTCTCTCATTTCTGTTT
>CAAKHB010006351.1:0-19121 GCA_901007665.1 Aeoliscus strigatus
AGTGTTCATTTACTTCTAGAGAGCTGTTAACGGTATGGAGCTGAACAATCAATGTGTGTGTGTGTGTGTGTGTGTGTGTGTGTGTGTGTGTGTGTGTGTGTGTGTGTGTGTGTGTGTGTGTGTGTGTGTGTGTGTGTGTGTATAGTACCGTAGAATGTATGCTGTGGTGGGAAGGAGGACTGCAGCGGTTTTGGCTTTCGCCATGGCAACAATGCCCTCATCTGAGACCTCCTCCAGGTGACTGATGGCCAGTGCTCCAAGCTCCGCCCCCAACTGTGTCAATCAACATCTGCTGGTCAGTACTGAGGAGAACCGCAGCGTTCCTCTACTTACTGTTATGTGTAGTTTTACAGTTTTTGTTTTTTTTTTTGGTGAGCTGCTGATTCATCTGGTACGATGGGTGACTACAATAAATAAAACTTGAACACCAGCGGTATCCCCGGCGTTACGTTCACGCCAGTGTACTTCCACAACTATTTGCGCCATGAGGAAACATTAAACTTCCTGATAGCGGAGAAGTTTCCACTCAGTTCCTCTACCTAGTGTGAAGAAGGAGCAAGAAGGAGAAAACATCCATCAGTTGCTGTCATTACGGTAATCCCAGACGCTCTGTCGCCAAACTGATAGCAACTGGACTGTGATGTGCAACTTCTCAACTTCCAGGAACGGATTCACATTTCCTCCTTCTTCCAAGTACATCTTCTGATCTTTGGGTAGCTGTTTGAGGATTTCTAATAGCGCAAATAGTCGTGGAATTCCGGTATGTATGCGAATGTATCGCCGATGATACCGTCGGTGCAAACGGACCCTCATTCGTAGAGCGTTTGTGTTGGCTGACGACGTCTTAGTACGAAACTACCTGAGCAGCGTTCATAGGATGCAGCTCGTCGCCATGGAAATTGATGTTGAGGCCCATGTCTTTGCCCGCCTGCAGGATGGAGCGCGTGGAGCTCAGGTCGAACACCCCCTGCTCACAGAAGACGTCGATGTTGTCGACTCTGAGCGTCCCGGCGGACATGCGCTCCTTCAGCTGCGGCAGCTGGACCTCCAGGATGTCCTTGGTGGCCTCTGCCACCGTCTTCCCTCTGACAAGCAGCCACAGCTTTAGGAAACCACGTCCAGGCCCCGAGGTGTGGCAGGGGAAGGTGTGCCACGTACTTGGGCACCGCATGCGCTCCGCAGTAGGTGGAGGAGATGTTGATGGGCGCGGTGCGCCGCGCCGCCTCGATCACCTCCAGCATCTTGAGCTCCGTGTGCAGCTCCAGGCCGTAGCCGCTCTTACACTCCACCAGGGTGGTGCCCGCCCGCTGCATGCGCGTCAGCCTGCCGGCCAGCGCGGCCCCCAACTCGGGGGCCTCGGCCGCCCGCGTGCGTTCCACGGTGAAGTGGATCCCTCCACCCGCCCGGTGCACGTCCATGTAGGTGGCACCTGCCAGCTGAACACAAACGTGTCGGTCACGCAGCCGAGTTGAGTTGGAAACACATCAGGCGCGGGGGAGTCGTACCTTCATCGCAAACTCGTGCACTCTGTCTCCGGCCCAAACCGGGTGCGTGTGCGCGTCAACCAGCCCTGAAACAAGAAGGTTCTTCCCTGAGCTCCACTTGACCGCCTGCTGAGGGGGTGGGAGTCACGTGACGCTCACCTGGCAGGACGCACATGCCCGAAGCGTCGATCACGTGTTCAAACGCTGCCTCCGAGTATTGACGCTCGATGACGTCTGCGGGTCCCACGGCTTCTATCAGCCCGTCACTGGTTATTTCACGTCACAAGTTATGGGAAGTCATGGGACAATGGTGAACTTCCCTCCACTAAAACCACAAGGGGTCGCTAATAGCACGCGTCAAAAGTCCAAACGTTGTTTTTTTTTTTTTTGACTTCACACTGACTTCAAAGTATAATGGCAAATGTTTGCAAAACCTTCTAGGGACTCGTGTGTAGACCTCAGAAAGCAGGTTGACTGAAAATCCTGCGTTGGTTCATCCTGAAATGAAGTTGTTTAAAGGTAAACTGGGACAAATCAAACCAAACGTCTTACGTCAGTATTGGAATTCAGTTGATTAGTGACTCTGAAATAAGGAAATATCCTGCAGTTTTCCTCATTTCAGGATAAACCAACTCAGGATTTGCATTCTGGAAAGCAGATCTGTCAAATTTCCACGTGTTTGTGCTGGATGTCACTCACCTCCCGATCACAACGCTGCCATTTTCAATCACGCTCAGATTTTGCATCCCGGCCTTGGTCAGGTATTTCTCCCCGCTGCTGCAGACTGAAACCACCTGCGTGGCATTTTTCACCAGTAGTCTGTAGCTGTGCGGCATTGTCACTGATCTGGTGTCAGGGTGTCACAGCAGAGCGACTGACTGACTGTCAGCTTGTTTAGTTCAAGAACAGGCAAATATTTGTCCAGGAGAGTTTGAAGTGCAGGAGAGGCGGGGCTTCCGTCACAGGCACCGGACAAAACACACAAATCACTGGTAGTGAAGGATGAAAACGAGCCCAAGACGAGAAACCCAAACACCACATCACCTAAACCAGACACAGTCAAGTTTAAGAAAGAGTACAATAATCAGTTTATTGTGTCTGTATCACAATGTCTCAACAAAAGTTGGCCTCACATACAGTAAAAAAAAAAACAAAAACTCAAGACAGCTTGAAAGTCAAACAGAACCCCAAACGTCCATTTGTTTCACATGGTGAAAAAAACAACAACAAACACACAGGAAATCAGCTACGAGGATCAATCACACGTCAGGCCTGTTCACTCTCTCATTTCGCCGTCCTCCTCTTCCTCTTCTACTCCTCTGATGTACAAAACATTATTGCACCTGCAGGGGGGGGTGTGAGAAAACATCTGTTAACACAACGTGGATGACCGCTCCTTTGCTTCTCACACTGGGCTCAATGATGTTAATGATTAGCGTGGGGTAGTTAAGACATGAAAACATTAAGATTCTAGCCTTGTATGAGTACAGAACGCCACTGAATAGAATTATCCGTACGACAAATGTATTGTTTTGATGGAAATGCTGTTTCGCAAAAGCCTGCACGTGTACTCATGGAGTTAACTGTGGCATTCTGTGCTGTATATAGTTGTTGTGTCCCACACGCTCTTTGAAACAACTCAGTGTTTGAGTCTTTTGTTTTTTCTAAACACGTCATTTACTAATCTCATGTTTGCCTCAAAGCACCATTCAGGTTCAGTAAGGATCTTCACCGGACCTGATAAGGACCTCGCCGAGGTGACCAGACAAAGCTCCGTCCACGTACTCTTCTGTGTTTGCAAGCTGCCAGGGAAACATGAACAGAGGTCAAAGGGCAACCAAGACAGGGGTATGTTTACAGAGCACATTCGGTCGGTGATGGCTGATCTCCACAACAGAGGACACGTACCTGCATGTTCATGTAGCCGTCCACGGACACCAGGTAGCCCTTGTACTCCATTCCCCACTTCAGCTTCACCATCACTGGCTTCCCTGTCAGGCCGTTCAGGAACGGCTTTGGGTTCAGCGGTAAACTCTGGGAACAGAAAACCAGCCATGTTACATATATTACTGACCAGTTTCTTTAAAACAATCGATTGGTTCGCCGTTAGCATGAGCTAACAATCAAAAACGGATTCTAGTGAGATATTTTTCGTATCGAGTATCTAAAATTGCTTATTATAATTAGTCGTAGTATTCGACATCCACTTTACGGTTTAATGCGTTAGTAACTTATATCACTCATCCACTTGGAGTAATGAATGGGATGCTAATGCTAGCTAGCTGTGAGTCTCCTATTATTTCGCGACGATCGCGGGGTCCGTTCTTCAACAATCTACCGAAAATAGCAGAAGTAAATCAAACTCACCATGTTTGGTTAATGAAGCGATGTGAGGTAAACCACTGAGTTGATGGTCGATATCTAATCGTCACAAATGCGTTAGGTCCCGGTGAAAACAGCTCACACGCTTTACCGCCCAACCGGAAGTACTATCGTCGTTCGACCTATGCAGAACTGTCCTGTTTCCCCACACTGCCGCCAAGTGGCCGGAGTGTTACAGTGCAACGCAGAATAATATACTTAAATCGTCTTTCTTTTTTTATATTTACGCATTTTCTTATCCAATTCTGAGGTATATACAAACAATCTTCTATGTTACACTTCTCTATCCAGCTGGTTTATTACTGATAAAGATGTTTACTGATACTGTTTTCTTGATTTACTGTGTCTACAAATGGCAAAATATGTTTCTTGCAACCAGGTCTCTAAAATAATCTCTCATAAATGAGGTTTATTGTCAATAAATAAACTCTCTAAACTTTTGTAGACGGAATTTATAACCTCATACTGACACTGACATTGAATTAACTATGTTTAAGTCCAAAGTCAAATCCAGGGTTCTTGTCAGTCCCTCTGTGTTACTCTGCTTGAACTTCTCTGTGTGTAAAATACTGTCTCTATAAAATATTTCACTTTAACATGAACCCTGAATCGGTGGGCTGTTACGCGAGCAAACGGTGATTGTCACATGTAGGTCGTGTTGGCTCTCTGTCTGGGCAGCTCTTTCTCTCCAGGCACAAACAGTCTGAAGCTGTTACTGTGGCATCTGACAAGTCCAAACTTGATATCTGGAATAAATGTATCTGTCTACAGTAAAGGGTTGGATTCCGCCTGAAAATTCCTCAGAAATGGGGCTGGAGTTCTCCGCACATGTTTCAAATACCGGTGTCCTGACATCATTTAGCCTCCTTTTGAGTTGCCCTTTGTGTAATTAACCAATCTGTCAGTCAGCTTCCGTGTCACGTAAGACATGATGACAATGTGTGTGTGTGTGTGTGTGTGTGTGTGTGTGTGTGTGTGTGTAAGCTGAACTGGGAAATAGGTGGTTCAGCTTTTGCGTGAGTGTGAATTATTAACTCATGTGCGTTTCTTTTCTTCTTTCGTCTTTTTTTTTTTTTTTAATCATGACTTTTGATGTCGACCATTCCAGTCTGATGGCGAGAGGTTCCTCTGATGTCTGCAGAGGAACGCTGCCTGGTGTAGCTGCTAGAGTGTTGAGCAAACACTTCCACCTCTTGCATGAAATACCTCAGAAGTGTTAGATGGACGCACATGATGCTGCACGGACATGTGACTTTGAAAAATAGCATTCATTTGGTGTGAAAGAGAAGGTTCTCAGTCATCCAGGTCATGGTATCTTGCTGGGTCAGTTCGTAGGCACATTGACTTGTAGAGCTGAAGAAGCTTCTCGGGTGAGTGAGGAAACCTCTTCATGCAAACGTTTTTGAAAACATCTGCACATTTATCGACCTCAACTTCGGAGCAAATGCACCAAACTAAAAAGATGAATGACCGTAAGCGGCAGTTGGCGCCTGTCTCTGGGAGCCGCTGACCGTTCACCTTAAGTCACTGATATTTTGGCGAAGCTTATACCAACCAGGGGGAAGGAAAAATAGGTTTAAAAGGGTTTAAACGTCTGAGAAAGACAGTAAGTGTAATCCGGGGCAGACAGAAACAGGTGAGATCGTTCCCTTTGGCTCAGTTCTGATTGGACACGGGTCAGATGCACAGAAAGCAGGTCATGGTCCGATTACACAGCAGACAGAGAAGCCAAAGTCATGCTGTGTTCACTGGAGCTTGACCCAAATGGGCAGGAGCACCGGGCCGAGGCGGAAAGTACCAAGTCCTGGTGCTTGTCTCTGTTCTGTACCGTTACTGAGCACAGGGGGGCAGTATGACGCCCGTCCTCACATGTCACCCCCCCCAGTCCTGGTTCTGTCTGTCCGGTTCGGCAGCCATTGTTGGACACACACGGTCAAATAGAAAGCAGAGCTGGAATGAAAAAGCGTGTCCTTTCTTGACGCTGCTTTCGTTTGGACACCAACAACGTGGTCAACTCAGGCGTCAGCCAGGTTCATCCGAGCGACCAGTGGAAATAATTGAAAGTGCGTCAGCAGCCTCCATCCAAAGCCTGTTGGTCACAAAGGTTTCATCCAACTGTTCTTTGGGTACAAACCCCAGACTGAAGAGAATACTTCAGTGGTTTAATGTGACACTCAAAGTTCTCCCACTGGTCCTCATCCATCAGTCGACCGCTCCAGAGTGGAAAGTGCAAAGTGGACCGTCTAACCCACGACCCGTAAGCAGAATAAGTGAAAGAAGATGAACGAATGAATGAATGAATGAATGTATGTATTGTAACTTCACTGCCTTTGATTTACAAAAAAAGAGTCATTAATACATTCATAAAAGTAATGAATAAACAAAATAAAGTCTCGTGTATTCCAGTGAGATCCCTAGAAAGGGTTCGGATGTTTGATAGATGAGGATGAACAGTAGTTTGTGACGTGTGTCAGTGGGTCTGTGGAGGTGTTCTGAAATAAGGGATGAAACAAGTCCACAGCCTCCTCCTCCTCAGGTCCTCCTCCTCCTCAGGTCGGTGCCTCCTCAGAGCCCCCTAGCGTGGGGGCAGGTTGTTGCTTCTCCATCCGTGCCAGTTCTCACATCGTGGAATGTTCCTTTAAATCCGTGTAACCCGCGGAGCAGAGGCGGAGCTGCCGCTGTCACACAACCCCTCCGGGCTCATTAGAAATAGATGTGCGGGGCGACGAGCCGCAGGATCCGGCTCAGTGCGGAGAACGGAGCCGCCGGGAGCCGCAGACGCGCGGAGCAGACGCGTGTTCACCTGCGGGATCTCACGCACCCTCCGGGATCATGTGTCTGTTCTGTGTCTCTGGATCTGAGCTGAGTGAAAGAGAAAGTCCACACTGGATGTGAACCTGCGCATTTCTTTTTGGTTTTTTGTTCTTTCCTGCGGATGAGACCTTGGCTTTGAATCCAACCTGCACTTGGGATTATTTCAGGACCAAACACCTGCAACATGTTGGTTCTCCTGGTGATGAGTCTGGCCTTATTGTCGGGTCCAGGTTGGTGTCAAACTCACATGTATTCACATCCTGGTGTAAGTTTATTGTCACCAACAGTTGCTGGTCTTCATCTCAGGAGCAAGTGCACCGTTCAGAACTCCATTGAAATATTTGTGCATTTAGTGTTTGACTGGGAACGCTGCCGTGACGTGTTTCTCACACTTTAATCACTTTCATTTCAACACATCCAAGCTCATCCTGCAATAATACATATCATAATACTACCCAGGTGTCCTCATCAACCTCGTGGATGAGCAGAACAACAGGGAATACGTGCGAGTTTCATTGTTGCTGACTGAAACCGTTTTTAAATGGAGGTTTTGAATGTCAAACATGACACGTTTTTATTAGTGATTTCAGAACAGAGCAGTGAGTAAACTCTGATATGTCAGCATCAGCTGTACTGATTTACTTGGTGGTGGTCTACTGGAGAATGAGCATAGATGTTACAGTGGTGAAACCTTCCTCCTGAGACCTCCCCACCTACAGACAGTTATGTAATCCTCACAACTCTTAACTCACAGTTGAACTAGAAACATCCCTTCAAGGGGGGGGGGGGGGGGGGGGGGGGGGGGGGGGCTCACCAGAAAAGCTCAATCCACAATTTTTAAAAAATGTATTACATGTCCATCTGTTCAACATGAAACCGAAAAGACATCCCCAGGTTTAAAGTCCCCACTGGAAGGTGACACTGTGGCCTGAGGGGGTAGAGAAGCGTCTGGAAGGCGTCTGAACGCTGCTCATCCTCCCCAAGCTGCCAAACTTGATCTGTGTCAGAGTCCACGCTGGCTGCAGCGTGTTGTAGGCAGGTGCACAATGGCTCTATTATCCCGTCTGCATAAGATTTCCAATGGAGGTAAATCACTTGACTTGTGTGTACTCTCACACACACACACACACACACACACACCCTAACCTGTCACACCTCCAACTACTGACCAGCTTGGAATGGAATGGATAATTATTGATCAGAGACAGGTTACAAAGGATCGGCTCTGTCCACTCTGGGTTTTTTTTTGTTGTCTTTTTCATTAAAGGAGTAGTTTCAAAGAAAACAATGTTGGTGAACTGATCCTTGAAGCTGAGAGACTTCCTGAGCGCCGCTCCTTGTCACACCCACCCGTCACCCACACTTTCACTCTTTTGTCTCCAGGGACCTGTTATGTCCACACAGTCTGCACTAACCACGTGTTCCCCTCCGTTTGTTCGCTCAGGCCAGTCGCTGGAGGTGTTTCGTGCAGGCGTGGCCCCCCGCTGTGAGAGCCGGGCCTGCAACCCCCGCATGGGCAACCTGGCACTGGGCCGGCGGGTCCTCACCCAAAGCGTCTGTGGCAACAACGGCACCGAGCTCTACTGCTCCTACTCTGACAGTAACCTGGCGTGCAGCGCTGCCAAGTGTGCGAAATGCAACGCCGGCCTTCCCCACCTCTCCCACCTGGCCAGCGCCATGTGCGACTCATCCTTCCGCCACCCCAACACCTGGTGGCAATCGGCGGAGGAGGTGGAGTCCGAGACGGTACAGCTGGATCTCGAGGCCGAGTTCTACTTCACACATCTCATCGTAGTGTTTCGCTCGCCGCGGCCCGCAGCCATGACGCTGGAGCGCTCGCAGGACTTTGGGCGAACATGGAGAATGCTTCAATATTATGCCAGTAACTGCAGCGCCGCCTTCGGACTGCTGGAGGGAAAGGCAGGCGGGGGCCGGGATGGAGCCACCTGCACGTCCAAATACTCAGGGGCGTATCCCTGCAATCGTGGAGAGGTGAGATCAAGGTTTTTGTTCGTGCCACACTGCAAAACAACAAAGCCCAAAGGTGCTAAAGTGTCGGTCACTGCAGTCGTATGCGGGATCGCTGCCGATACATTTGAGCTCGCAACCTTTGGAGTATCGTAATTACGTGACTATTAGGAAACGGTTCATGAAAGCTGGCAAATGGACACGGAGTTCCCCTAATCAGGGGGGTCCAAACCGGTCCTCGAGGGCTGCATATCCTGTAGGTTTTCCATGTCACCCTGCTCCTACACACCTGACTCAAATCAGCAGCTCGTTGTCAGACCTGATCCAGGTGAGGTAGGAGCAGGGTGACATGGAAAACCTGCAGGATATACGGCCCTCGAGGACCGGTTTGAACACCCCTGCCCTACCTGGTGTGAAGAAGGAGCTAGAAAACATCCAACCGCCTGAAAGTTAAAACGTTGCACTCCATAGCAAAGTTGCTGTTATTACGTGTACCTAGCTAGCTAGAGTACTTTGGTGGAACTCCTGTGAAGTTCAATACCTCCAAAAAGTATTAAACCAGACAGAATAATGTTTTCTTAATATTTAAATGTGTTTTTCGCGTCTGCGTTGACGTCACCTCCATCTTTTATGCAGCTTTTGGAGTGAACAGTCACTCTGACACTCAGGTTTTTGTGTGTTCCGCTGACTGACTCACTTGCACGGAGAAAAAAAATCAGATCATCTCATTCATAAAAATTTCAAAAGTTACAGCCATTCGTCCTTCATTTCTCCCCCCTATTTGAAGTTCCGTGCAGCCACTAGAGGCAGTTTGCGTGCCATCATGGGGTCTGTGCCAAGTCTTTGCAATCCCATCTGGATTTTAGACATTTTTCTTCAACGCAGACACGGCACAAACAGGTTGCTGCAGGTGGAACGGGAGGACAGATACACATCTGTAGTGAAACGCTGGAGGGTGGGTGCTGGTGATTAGCTAGCAGCTTGTGTGTGTGTGTGTGTGGAGGGGGGGGTCGGCAGCAGTTTCTTACATCTGTGTTACAGGTTATTAATGATGATTTTGTACACGCAGTGCGTATCATTCCTGTCTGACCAAATGATTTAACATTCAACCCTCACTTTCATCACCCCCCCCCCCCCGCCCTGTCTCTCTCTCTCTCTGCGCTAAGTCACGCAAACAAGCGTGAGAGTCATACGGCGTACTTAGCACGCCGAGCAGAAGGGAAGCAGCCAGGTGTGGGTAGCACACCGTGTGTGTGTGTGTGTGTGTGTGTGCTTGAGTGAGTGTTTAATGGGCGTGCGCTGACTGGAGCACGAGAGGGCTTCCTGAGGCCCGTTGATGTTTAATGGAAGCCGTGTGTGCCGGCCGGGAGCTGCTCAGCAGATGTGTGTGGCGCTGCTCCGGGCTCCCTGCAGCGCGCTCATGTGTAAGGTGTTATTTTACGCCCGTCGTTGATGGGTGCTGCGTCTCCTTCCATCCTTTCTGCTGCTGTGTCATAAATCTGCCATTCTACGTTGATTTTTTTTTTTCAGTTAGCTGCTTGAAGCAAACGTCTTAGAGCAGGTGGACCTCGAGGATTGAAGCTCATTAACTCTGAGGGAGATGAACTGAACATGGCCGAGGCTGAGTGCAGCTACTTTGTTCTGCTGTACGACTCAGCCACCTGTGCAACAACAAGCTCCATCTTTGCACTCCAACCCCTCCGGCCATGACCCAGAGGTCAACGGAGGTCAAGTAGCAGCGTGACAGGCCGACTGCAGCTGCTGTTCACTTCACACTTTTTCCGCCTCTGTGTATTTTGGTTGCGGCTGGACATCGCCTCCGGCGCACACAGTCAAGTTTGGTCTTTGCACAATGACGTAAACTGATGACATCAGCACAACAAATAAGCTTGAATTTGATGATGTGTATGATAATTTGGACTCTTGGTCAGACTTCCCGAGTTGTAATATTAGTTGTTGAAAAGCTTTTGTCTTTTTTTTTGTTTTGGCCTCATCTACTGTTAGAGAGACAAACTCCAAACATCTCAGTGGTGTAATTGATAACAGACCCGTCATGTGCTTGTGCATCTTGGTGTCAAAGCATGTGAGTGTCTGAGCGCTCTGTGATCAGATAAGTGGGAGCTGTGATGGATGGCTAGCCAAGGTTTTGGGCGACGTAGAGGACGTGTGTGTGTGTGTGTGTGTGGGGGGGGGTGTTAGTATCTGGGAGCGATTACAGGGAGCAGGTATTCTCATCTTTCTGCTGCTTCTTCACACACATGCACAGGCTGCACATAAAAGCATGTCATCTCTTGCGCTGAAAGGTGTTCACCTGTAATGTGTGTGTGTCTGTGTGTGTGTGTGAGTGGTGTGTGTGAGGGCTTGTCTTATTTATGAGGTCAGCTGGGCTGGAAGAATGTGAGTGTTTTGTGACCTCCTTAGGGAACGCAGCGAGGCAGACCGGCACACATAATCTCTCTTTTCCTTGAACACACACACGTACACACACATCCATGCCGTCTCAGATAAACTCGTACAGTCGGCTCTCTCCGTCTGTCTGGGAAGGAAGTGCCGCCGCTCTGATGGATGTTGGTACTGTTGGCTAGACACCCATCCCCCCTTCTCTGTTTCCCTCTCTGTCTTTCTCCTGCCATCAATGCCCATTGTGCCTGTTTACCAGATTACAGTTCACAGTGCTTTGATGGAATTAGGCCTGTTAAAGCCAGACTTACTTTAGTTTTCAGCCCGAAACAGGAAGAGCGATTATGAGCAGACACATGGTCCACAGTGAACCCGCCGCCTCGGGCCTCGCGGAGACACAACTGCAATCTGTCTCACTAGCAAACTTTCTCTCCCATGTGCTTTCGACGCTGCAGCGTCCTCGTCTCGTCTTATCCAACTCTGATCTTTTTCACCTCCACGACAGAAGTATTATTATTATTGGATTATTGGAACTTTTTGAACTTTTAGCGAATCAAGGATTAGGTATCCAACAAACCCAGTCAGTATTTCCTTTCTCATATGGAAAAAAAATGATTAAAAATGAATGAACCACATGTTCTTTTTAAAGACTTGATTAAGTTTTAATCATGTTCTGACAAAATTGTCAGTTTCATTCATTTTTAACAATTTTCCTTCAACTCTTGAAAATCGATCTAGGATCTTCTTTTGACAAAAACTGTCTCTTATTCTACCTGTTACAACTATTTTACCATTATTGTGGTACTGGCACCAGTACAGCACATTGCTGTAATATAAACACTGATGTCATCAGCGTATTGGCGAATACTCATAGTCTGTGTCCACGCTGAGGCGTGATCGTGTAATGGAAGAAGGCTTCTGCTGGAATTTGCGTTGTGTGTCAGGGAATGCACCACACTGGTTTGATTTTGTGTGCGTGCCAGGGTTGTTTGTGTGTGTGTGTGTGTGTGTGTGCTGGTGTTGCTGTGGTGTCGCCGTGCTGTCGCAGGCCTTTTGTGCGTCCCTGAGTTATGTGAAGCTGCATCTCTGTCCCCGTCTTTGTCTGGCCCTCCTCTCCGTACTCCCCCGTGGACCGGCGCCCCTCATCCTATTTGTCGTGTTCTCTTAATTGCGGACCACAATGCCTTGACCCTGTGACCTTTTCCAACAACAGGGAAATTAATAGTGCTCCGCCCATCACACTCTCGGTCAGTCATCTAGCCAATGGCAGAACAGCAAGGGGGCTTTGCTTGCTTGTCTTTCCAACCTTCTACCAAAAACATGCACGCGCACACACACACACACTCACACCCAATAATATCAATGACAGCCAGTGAAAGACACACAAACGTCAGTGAAGAGACACACTGCAAATACACACAGTTTAGTTTCGCCACAAGAGTTGGGGCAGACACCAACTTTTTTTTTTTTTTACCCCAACAACAGCAGCAGTGTTGGTTGCTAGTGGCAGCAGTAACCATGACGATGGGCAGCCTATAAAAAGGGATCCTAAATTTGAAGGATGTCCAGGAACCAGACAGGGTACGGCGACAGAGTGGGAAAATGGTGGGATGCGTGAGTTGATGAAACCCAGCACCCTTATGGTCTTGTGACGATGTAACCAATGACAACGGGGTGTGAGCTGAGAGTTTCGAGCACAAATGGCACCACAGCAAACCCCATGAATCGCCAGAGGTAGTTTCAGGAGCGCACATTAGATTCAAGACATTAGACCCCGCAATTTGTCTCTAAATGCTTACGACCTTCAAATGTGTGGATGTTGTAAAACCTTCTCATGTGTTTGATTCTGGTTCTCTGACTGGCAGGTGATCTATCGTACCCTTCCGAAGTGGGAGTCCCTGGATCCCTTCGGCGTGGAAGGCCAGCAGCAGCTGAGGGTCACCAACGTTCGGATCCGGCTGCTGAAGCGCCAGTTGTGTCCCTGTCAGGCCAAAGAGCCCACGTCCAAACATGAAGCTCTTCCCACTCGACACTTTGCCATCTACGACCTGATCGTGAAGGGAAGCTGCTTCTGTAACGGACACGCTGAGCAGTGTGTTCCTGCACCAGGATACCGTCCCGTCAGAGACCGGACCAACCATGTGGTGAGAGAAGCTCAGCGAGTGTACGCTTGAATGTATTTGGTCAACCGCAGCTCATCGGTGGCCATGTTTCCTACAAGGATTTCCTCCACCAAGGAGGTTCTGTTTTTACTGTTGTTCTGTCAGTAAATGTTCAGTAAATGTTGCTTATGTTTCAATCCATTTTTTTGTCCTATGCTTTTAATGCTGTTAGTTTTTTTTTTTTTTTTTTAGGGTTCCATTTGAATCTTGGACATCAGCCGACAAATAGTGCCGCCTTGTTTTGACATTTTGCTTCATGACTCGTATTTCCACTTGTTTTGATGGCGATGGTGGGGTAATCGCACCCCACCGGCATTTCTTTCCGTCCAGATTCTAAAGCTTGATAGGGGACTAACTGCTCTGTCTCACTTTGAGTTGGCAGTTGTCTTAATAGCACACTGAAGGAGGGTGGTGGTGGTGGTGGTGATGCTGGTGTTGTTGTTTTTCTGGCTCCGTCCGCTCCGATAAACAGCCGCCTTTCCTGGTTGGAACAAACCCAAGAGATGCAGATATCGATTCGCGCGAGGGCTGGTGATGGCGTTGATGTTGATAGAGGTGTGAACAGATGGTGTTTTTTTTTTTTTTTTTTTTTTTGCCAGAGATCAACCGATCAGCGTTTCCTGTCACATTCATCTCCACAACAACAGCTTTGAAGCTGCTCTGCTGCAATCAGTGAAGCTCAACAGGGAAAAGTGAAAGTCAACAAGCCGCTTCCGTTTGGAGTTTCAGTAGCAGTACAACAACTGCAGACATTGGCCCTGGGTCAGATATTAGATAGTATTCATCTTCGGACGTACCATCTCAATACTTGCAATGAATATTGTGAATATTTGACTGGGTATAAATACAGGAGCAGCAAAATCTAGTTGAGCAGAAGAAGAAGAGATTTGTTGAAAATACTTAATATATATATTGTTATTTACATGTGTAAATATGATTAACTGGAACACACGAGTCATTGTGACGCAAGGTGCTGGTAAATAAAATGTGAAAATATTGTCCATTAATCGGCCCGTCAAGGTGGATTTCACAGTTCTCTGCTGGAACATGGTGGAGTGTGATGTTCCCCAACCTATAGGTCACGAGCTACGACTGTCGATTCGACTGAAGTCAGCCGCGGTGGCTCTGGATCCGGATGCTTCCAAGTTGTAAACCTGCTGGAGAAGTTATAAATCTTGTCAGGGAGCAACTTTCATATCTCAGGTCATAGCCTGCGTCAGCTCTGGGTCAGACTATATACTGGCAGATGAAACCTATTAAAACACTTGTTTTAATAAGTGCATTGGCTCCCCCCGAACCAAAATAAGATCCAGCATGTGAAGGAAATGCAATTAGCACTCTTTGTAATCAGTCAGTCACAGATGCTTTCATACTTATTTAATCAATCATTGAATACGTAACTTATAGTCTGAAGTTTGAAACAGATGTTGCGCACTGATTAACAACTGGAAAAAGCTGACGTGAAGCAGAGGATTGTTTGGTATTTTACGTGACAGATGATGAAAACAGTCCACGTGTTTTCGTCGAACACACTTCTAGCCGATTTATGGGACACAGACCTTTAAACCTTAATATCTGACTATTTGCGTGCCAGGAAATTCCAAGTAGCTCTGCCGAGTGTTTTCATCAGGATTTCCTTCTTTTGAGGGTATTTAGTCCACAGGATTGTAAAACGTTGCTCCGCACGCCAGGATCCTAATAAGGAAAATAACAATAACACGTTTTAATGCCAACACGCTGACGCTGATTTCTTCTCAATATTCACCGCCGGCGCTCTTCGATCCGCGCACCAGGTCTTCGAGTTGGAAGAGTAAATCCCTTTCAACTGTCTCAACATGACCTCAGGGCATCTGAGGAGTTCGGTAAACACATGGAGGTTATATAAATGCCTTCTCTCGCCTATCAGCGCTTCGTTCTTTGTCTCTGTTTCGACCCAGAGCCGCCGTTTCAGGCAAAACCCAAACAAGTGCACCAGCAGCACAGGACAGGAGATGAGGGCAGAGATTACACCGCTGAGGGGAAGGGCGTTTGTGTGTGTGTGTGTCCATATTTATTTTGAGACTTTTCATAAACGTGTGACCTCTCACGTCTGTCTTTCTGTACATGTAACACACATTTCCATACACAGATACGCTGAATGTCTTGTTTGTTACGTCTGCTGCGTTTGAGAGGTGTGCGTGCTTTAGCATGCGATGTTTTGTCTGCTGTGTGTGTGTGTGTGTGTGTGAGAGAAAATGGCCCTGATATGTCGAGTCATTACACTCCAGACAGTGTGAGTGCGGATGAAGGAACTGTTTGTTTGTTGTGTTTTTTTTCCGCTCCTGTCCCTCCCCACATGGGGTTTTGCGGTCCAGAGTGATTACACTGTCTGTTAGTTAGCCACAAAGCCAACACACACACACACACACACACACGCACAGGCTGGTCTAATTGCTGTTAATGCTCCAGTCACTGTCCCTGGACACCATTGTGTGTGTGTGTGTGTTCTAGCGTTAGTTTCTTTTTCTTTTTTTTAAGATTTAGTCTCGATAGACTCATCGCCCTGTGTCCCTAACTTTCCAAAAATACTTTGCAACCTTGTAATTGTTATCAACATTCGCCTGTTGTTGCCATGGCGGTGGTGTCATGGCGTCTGCTATCAGCAGCCTCCAGAAATACCTCTGTATCTGTCCTCTCTACGTTCACTGGTTGTGTGTGTGTCATGAGATCTCCTGCCTCTGATTCACCTTAACGTACTTTATTGAATCACAGAGGGGGATTTCTTACAGCACCTCTAACCAAGTACAGAAATATAAGATAATAGAGTAATAGTGATCGATTTATTAGGTACACCTGAATTCAGTGTAACACTACTGCTCTGGATGAATCCTACTTCCGTGATCTTCTTGTTGTAGTGGAAGAAGTTCTTGGATATTTCATAGTAGTATTAGTAGCAGTGGTAGATGTATGTGACATGGATGCTTATTATTATTATTACTATGATTGTTATTAATACAAATAAGAAATGATGATAAGTCTAGAGTGTGTAAAGCCATGAAAATCTGGGGACGATCAGTGTGAGTGGAGGTCTGCGCTCCCCGAGTGCCCGTCTGTCAACAGGATCCCACAAAAACTAGCTGCTCCTGACAGGTCTTCTGTCAACGACTGTTTGACCCCACACTGTCAAATCTATGCCGTGACCTTTGTCAACAACTTTGTCTCCCAAGACGAGAACTGAATGTTGTTCAGGTGTAAATCCAATCGTGTGTGTGTGTGTGACTAGCAGCTGCCACAATAACGCACAAAGGCTGGACGGGTGCGAGGGGTCAGTTCAGGCAGAGGACACGTAGGCGCTGACTGGATGATCGATCATGTGGAATCAGTCGCCCCCCCGTGGGAAACCGATGGCACCAAACCACTTTTTGCGCATCTACGTATGTGTGATCACCGTCTAGGATCATTGTGTGTCCCACATTACAGTTGCACGGTGTAACGCAAACAAATAAAGAGCTTCCTCAGATGCCTTGCCCCCCCCCCCCCCCTTCTCCCCCTTCAATCATTATCCAGCATACATGGCATTCCAGCTCCCAGGAATGACAAGGAGATTGTTATTGTGCTCTCGGTGCTGCATACTTGCTCTCTTCACATACACTTGTAAACACACACACAGGCCTTTCAGACCGGAGCCTCTTCATTGTTTCCAACCATGAAGCCAAACAATCAATCTCCTTTCGCTAATTTTCAGCGGAGGGAGACAGAGATGGAGGGAGGACATGAGAGACTCACAGGAAGTGGAAGAAGAGAGTTATGAAGGAGCCTGGAGAGAGACCAAGAGACATTTGATTTTCTGGTGTGGGAATCGTTCCTCGCATCACACTGACTGACCTCTTTGTTTCTTTCCAGGTTCTGTCATTCTGCTGCTAATGACCTCTCCCTCTCTTTCTCTTTCTCTTTCCCTTTCTCTCTCTCTCTCTCTGTCTCCCTCTCTCAGGTCCATGGGAAGTGTGTGTGCAGACACAACACCGCAGGTGATCACTGCGAGCGCTGCGCACCTCTGTACAACAACCGGCCCTGGCAGCCGGCTGACGGACTCACCGGTGCGCCGCACGAATGTCGCAGTAAGTGTGAGGGAACACACACACACACACACACACACACACACACATTTACCAAACGTTATGTAACGTGTGTGGCCGTAATCTGTGGATGAGCGCAGGTTGTAGTAGAACAGTCATTGCAGGACGTGAGCTGACTGTTGGTTGATCCACGTCCTGTCGTCGACAGAGTGTAAGTGTAACGGACACGCTCACAGCTGCCATTTTGACTGGTCGGCGTGGCGCGAGTCCGGCCAGCGCAGCGGAGGTGTGTGCGACTGTCTGCACAACACCGAAGGGCGCCAGTGCCAGGACTGCAAGGCCGGCTTCTACAGAGACCCCCAGCGACCGCACACCGCCCCGGACTCCTGCAAACGTACGACATACACACACAAACACACACCAAGCAGTCATAAGACATGGGCATCTTTCATGAAATAAGATCAAAAACTCTTTTATTTTTATTTTTATTTGATTTTGTTTTATTTTTGTATTTATCAGTGAAATTGCATTACAAAAACAGTGACATGACACGGTGAATACTGTGCATGAACACACATGATTGGGGAGACACACACAACCACACCAACATAAAACACTGGAGAAAAAAAAGAGTAATGACGTGTCAAATGTCCATGTTCAGTTCTACAGAAAGTGCATTCATTTCACCTGAATTCAGTTCATTGATGGAGGGGGTGGGGGGATATGTGGTGGAGAGAGAAAAATAAATTAATAGATTAATAAAAGAATAAAGAATAAAACCAAACATGACATACATAAGATGTAAATAAACATATGTAATTAATTGTAATGTGGACAGAAAACAGTTCAATATGAAATATCTTCATATAATAAAGTAATGCAATATAATACAAGAGCACAATTTTACATAAAATAGTAGTGTATGTATATAATGTATAAAGTATACACAGCACAGTGTTATTTTGGCAGAGGAAATGTGGAATCAGTGTGTGGAATTCATGGTGTTGATCTGGTTGTGATTGGTTCATTTTACTAACTGACCAATGAACACTCTAGAATCCCTGACAACCCGCCTCCCTGTCATAGGCAGAGAGACGCGCGGTTCATTTTCTGAACTGAATGAACGAGCTGAAGAGGAGATTGTCACACATTCCATGAAGCTTGATAAGTGGTATGAATCATGGCTCAGCAGATTTTGAACATACAAACACATGACACAACTTCCTTCCCCGCACGTTTTCTACACTATTTCATTCTTACTTTTGTAAGAGCATTTTTTTTTTTTTAACATTTCCCATAATCTGATTTCCAACCGATGGAATGTTACCCTCATGCTAAGGAAGTTAGCATTTCCCTGTGCGTGACGATGGGGATGCGAGTGACCTTTAAAGTAATAATCTCACGTCATCTTATCCCTGATCATATATTTTCGAGGCATGACTCGTCATGTTCACTCCGTCAAGCCCCTCCGGTGTTTGGCAAACGGACACACTGAAACCGCCGTGACATGTACAACACACTGTAAACCGTCAGAAAACACAGTACATCATGTCGCTGTTGACAGAATGTTGCCCATGTGGATCGTAATATTAAGCACCTACATGTCACACTGGCACAGTGCTCGCAAGGAATGCTGAGTACCGAGATCACATGCCGAGACGTGCTGGATTACCGCTGATTACTGATGGGTGTGTGTGTGTGTGTGTGTGTGTGTGTGTGTGTGTGTGTGTGTGTGTGTGTGTGTGTGTGAGACAGCCCACGCTGCGTCCAAGGTTTACACCGGAGTTAATCATCAGATGGTGGCATACCTACGTCTTGACTCAAACCTCAACATACAAGGCAGTTTTGCCATTTTT
>CAAKHB010006352.1:15038-25396 GCA_901007665.1 Aeoliscus strigatus
GGGGGGGGGGGGGGGGGGGCTTGAGTCCGATGCCTGCTATCAGTCTGAGCTATTAGTGAGCAGCCACTCACGCTGCAGGGCGCTGCAAGTCATTGTTACCTGATATTCACGGTGTGCAAGAGCAACGGAGGAGAAGGTCATTCACGTACCAGAGGCAGTGTGTTCACTTGCCTATTCGTGGGTTTGACGGCTGCTTGCCCCTGTGGCGCCTCGGGCTCTTTCTAACCTCCTCGCCCACCTCCCACAATCCTCAGCATCAGTCCAGCCCCACCAGGACACGCGCGGCCCTTTCTATTTCTGATTTCATGTGTTACAGCAAACAGTGGTGTGGATCCCTCAAAAACAGAGTGTATGTGGTGTACCAGTTGCTATGGTAACAGTAGTGTGAACTCCCACGCTGATGCCGTGATATGTGTTCTTATGACAGTGTTCCTTACGATAAAAACAACTGCTTTACGTTGAAGCTCTTTCAATCGAATGCCGCACGTACGCTTCCTCCTTTTTTCCGTCTTCCCGTGCGTAGGTGACGTAAGCGTGTCGTGCCGCATTAATAGACATTAAAAGACGACCTCTTGAGCTTTAAATAGACGATTCCTGAAGGCAGAGAGAATTACTCTCTGATTTTTTTTTTTTGTAATCGAATTACTCGAGGTATCGTTTTCACCCCTAATTGCGAAGTTCCCAGCTGACTGGTCCACCTGTCGCTATGTGTCACCGTTGAATAACGTCCTCATCAGTCTACTGCCCAAACATTGCTCTTTGATTTCCACTCCAGATAACCCGATGGCTGTCTGATGAGCTCCCACTGGCTTCCAGATGATCTAATTTAAACCGAGTTATAATGGCGCCTCTGCTGCATGCAAATACAAATTGACTTTTGTATTTCTGTCACGGCAACGGCCTCAGCAGACGCTCTTCTTCTGTGTCGGCCTCGCTCGCAGACTGGCCGTCATCTGTGCTTCTTAACAGAAAATCTGATCATGTTCAAGTTTCAAACAACGCAACCCAAAAAGAAAAGTCTGGTCCATATTCATATGCAAATGAACGTCCACGAGGAAAGAGTCTTTTTGAAAGGCAAGAAGAAAAAGGGTGATGGAAGCTTATCGCCACTTGACAGAAGTTCCGACTAAACGTTCATCCGCCACGGCAGACGCCGAGGAGTAAAGCTCCTGAACAAACGCAGCTGACCTGTTGTAACTAAGACGAAATATTTCTGTGATGACAGAGGCAGCAAGACCCTCTGTTCAAAACAGAGGAACTTGAATTTGCCACAGTTCACTCTCTCTGCTGGGTCCTGACAGGATACACAGGAAGGGCTGAGCGTCTTCTGTCATTTATTGAACGTTCTCTAACGTCCAAACCACACAACCACTCAACGGCTGGAAGTCTGTCTTGGTTTTTAAGACCAGTTCATTTAAGAACCTGGCAGACTTGGTTTGAGGGGAAGCTGCTTAGTTCTGGCTGGCAGAACAATCGTGGTTGGGTAGAGATGTTGTTGTTTCAGAGGAGACGGGGAAGAGATGAAGCCTAGAGGTTATAAAAATAGGTCGTCAGCCCGAGGGTTTGTTGTCTCAAATCTCCTCCGATAATGTCACAGGTACCGATGGCGAAGACAGACTAAAGGCCAGTCGACCAGCTACCACGGAAAAGGTCGACTGGTCGTCATAAACACAATCTTTGTTTGTCCGTCAGTTCCTCCTGTCGTCCAGGTCTCTGTCGACTCTCTTTCTTGCAATGTCACTTCACACGCAAACCATGGCGTCCACCGTTCAGGGCTCCAGAGAGCTGGGGCCAGGCAGCAGCAATCAATCAAAGAGTAAATCTCTCCTCTGGTAGGTGGACCCTGTGTGCCAGGGGACAGGGTCAACAGCTGCAGATAAATAATACATAAAGCCTTCAGCGTTTTTTTGAATTCAAATAGAACAGTGAGCATATTCTTGGAAAAACCAAATGACCTGCAGTCATTGTTTCACTGGTTTTATCCGCCTCAGACGTCGAGAACTAACATGAACTAATGTCTGCGTGTTGTGGTTGTGTTCTACCTTAAGCCTTGCACAGGTACGAGTGACGGTTCTCTCTGTGCCGTTTTCTTACAGACGTGTCTAGAGTTGGAGCGCTACCTGCAAACAGAGCCCAAGCGGCTCTCGGAGCTGTTTGACGAGGAACTGGATTGCCTCTTAACGCCGGCCATCATGCAGGGCGCTGACAGCGATGAGGACCTAATGGACCCTCTTCTTCCCAGCCTCCCCGACCAGCCCAGCCCGCCCCCACTATTGGTGACACTCCCCAAGGTCCAGACCAAAATCCTCCAGTTGTCCAAGACCCAAGCAGAAGCCGACACCCTCCCAAAGAAGGAGCAAATCTTAGGAGGGATCAGCGCTGCGCAACTTAGCGCTGCCGTCACGTCCCTAACACCGCCGTCGTCGCCGGAGCTCGGCCGCCACCTGGTGAAATCCACGCAAACGCTGACGGCGACGGCGGACGGGACGCTCACGCTCAAACTGGTGGCAAAGAAGGTGGGGTTGAACGCAGCCAAACTGGTGGCAGCCAGAGCGCTACCGTCGCTGCCGAGTCGAGGAGGAGCCCTCAGTGACAGCGAGCTGGGAGGAGGAGGAAGTCTCCCCGGAGACATACCGGAGAACAAGAAGAGAGTCCACCGGTGCCAGTTTAATGGCTGCAGGAAGGTTTACACCAAAAGCTCCCATCTAAAGGCGCACCAGAGGACCCACACAGGTAAGACTATCGATCATGTCCACCTCAAGGATGATTCATGGCCTTGACGGGAGATTCTTTCCCACTTTCTTGCGTAACATTTAACGCAGCAGAATGTTGGTAATTTGTGTAAGTTTCAGGAGGTTAAGTCCTCCCTCACCTCTCAGATTGTCCTCCATATTCCTCCAGAGTCTGTAAACCAGCTCCGTGCCAAAAGGCGCTGCCTCGGTAATTGCCTGATGATCGATAGACTGGCAGTAAATGACTTTGAGAATTCATCTGTGTCCAAATGAGTCTGACATGTAGTTTCAGCTGTACTTAGCAGCCAGTGACCCCCCCCCCCAGACGGAACTCACAGCAGACGAATGAGTCTGCGGCCGGCGAGCTGCAGAATGTAGGCGGAGGACGAAGCACAGCAGAGTGACGGATTTCGCTGGTTTAGTTTATTCTGTTTAAGAAATATAAGAGACCCGCACGGGCCTATAGAAGGCCTCCACTCATATAACATAGAACTGAGGAACTGTCATTAAGAATGGAGGTAAGAAGGTAAAACATAAAATTAGAAGACTATGGAACAAAATTTGAAAATGTAAACAGAAAACCAGTGAGGAAAAGACTGAGTGAGAAAACCGTATATACACATAGAAACTTACCAGATAAAGAATGTGATCTGTCAGTAGAGGATTGGTTATTTGGTGGTAACCAGGTACTGACATCATAGGATGCACATTTAATACACACTTTTTTTTCTGACATTGTACTCTGTGCTGATTGATATCAGAAGTTGTTTCTGCATATTCTTTTTTTACCTGTAACATATATATCACAGCGCAGCACAGCGCCACCACCAGCGTCCTTTGACGTGTCTGGAGGTGGACACTGGCCTCCAGCTGTCATCAGCCAGGGAGATCAGTTCCCTCTGCGTCCACCAGATTGACAAAACATCACCGGCAGCCTGTGTTAATACCAGAAACCTTGGTGGCATTAATCCAGCATGTTACGGGTTTATATGATCTCAGTGGCCATCACATGGCTTCAAGTGTAGCATTACATTCCTGGGCAGCAGCAACCCCCCCCCGGGGAACCTTCAACTGTAACTTTATTATAGCTAATCCAGGACGGTGCAGCTGGATCTCTGGCTGCCGGCTGCAGCATCCTTAATCCTCGTTGGAGTCGTGCTAACCAACGAGGAGCTTCCTTCCAGGCAGATTTATTCACTGGGACAAAACCAAAGACACCCTGAAGACACTGCAGCGTCTTCACTTGACATGTGTGAGTGTGGTATAAATGTGGGGGCGGCGTATTCCCTCCCAGTGTGTTCATTACAAGCGCAGTACTGTGGTTTAATTAGCTTAATCCTGTGTTTGGGTTATTATGAGCATAAATCACTGAGCACATATACAGTATGCAGCGGCAGACTGCTGCAGCAGAGACTGCAGGGAGGAGCTGCAGAGAGGCTGCACACCACCAGTACCGTCGGTACGGGGCGGCTACGGAACATGTGCTGCAACGCCACAGAATGCTGATAATTCATATGCAAAATACTGGCTTTGAACTGTGATGATTTTCTTCATTTTCAATTAGCACTAAGTTTTGCAAATTAATTCAGCACGTCTCCAAAGGACTCAAGAAGAGCTGCAGTTAGTCTGAGCTTTTCTGGGTTTTTTTTGTTTTTTTTTCCCCTCTTCTTTTAGATCTGTTTGGTTCTCTAAACACCACTAATTACATGTGTCGACATTTTTATTCAGGCAGCAGTTTGGAACATTTACACACACTCTGGAGTAAGGTTCTTAGATGGATTTTGTGAGCAAAAGAAGAGGATACGTGCAGATTCTCTCTCTTTCATAATAAATAGAACCGTTTTACGCCAGTGGATTTGTGTACTTGTTCCCTGTGATGATTATTCCCCCTTCTGAGCATACGCAGGAACTAACTATCAGAGTGCCCACTTGTCAACAGGTTTGCATAAAAACTGATGTGCCGCTTGCAAATTAGAAACTCCAAACTGGGCTTGAACTGCAGTGTCGTCATGTGTTGGATGAAAACAATTGTCCTTGTGTTTACATGTGATACTCGGTGTAGTGGAAACACACACACACATACATACACACACAGGTGTGTGGCCTCAGGTGGCTGTAGGAAAAATCCCTCTGTAACCCCACATGTAGAAATGTATCATACACACACACACCTCCCACCTAGTGAATCCAACCTGCCTGCTTCCTCTCAGTCTTCCTTTTCATTTTGGGTTGCCAAGCAACTGCATCACACTCTTCCATAATTGGCTGGTGGATTGTCAGAGAGAGAGAGAGAGAGAGAGAGAGAGAGAGAGAGATTAACATGCCTGTTAATCTCTCTCTCTCTCTCTCTCTCTCTCTCTCTCTCTCTCTCTCTCTCACACTCACACTCTCCTTCTCCCCCCTTTCGCTGTCTTTCAGTTGCTAGGTGACGTTATCACGCATCCTTGCCTTGCTGCACTGTAATTGGCTGGCGTCGTGGTTTCGGTGGCGTTCGGCCTGAGCTGTCCTGGCTTGATTCACATTGTGTGTGTCCATGTTTTTTTTTTGTTTTTTTTGAGGGATGGGGAGTGGGGAGTGGGGTTCTATTCAAGGATGGTGGGGTGCTTTGGCCAATTACAGAAGACGGGTGTGAGACAGTGGCCTGTCTGGCACCTGCGGCCCCATTCATACCTCCTCTCTCTCTCTCTCTCTCTTTCTCTGCCAGTTCGTTGGTGTGTATTAATGGAACTATCTGTCTTCAGTGAGTCGGGGATTCATACACATATATACTAAAACTGAGCATATACAGTATGTTTCAGCAAAGGATGTGTCACTTTTTAAATATAAGGAAATATGTAATCAGTTTGACATATATATTTTTGTACCTTTTCACTACAGGAATGAAAAACCTTAAGTCACAAAAAAATAGTCTCTTTTCCAAAATGTTTGATTGCAGTAGTGTCTTCTGTTACGATTAAGTTCTTCTTATATTCATGTATACATATGCTGTGTCTCAAATCGCATGCCTCCGTTAATACACGCACTTACTCGCAAACTTCGCAGATTTCGACAGGGTAGGACTGTGTCAAATCAAACAGTGCAGTGTATTTTGTGAACATTATTCAACACTGTTGTCCAGCTATGTCATCTGAGTGTGCGTGGTGCACTATAATTTCACATACTCATTCAGTGTGAACTCACTTATATTCTTAAAATACTTTAAGTATAGAAGTACGCGATTGGAGACGAAGCATTAGCCTCCTCACACATGTGCGCTAGCGGTCTTCCTGACTTCTTCTCCACCACACGACTCTTAGAGAAACCTCACAACTACATTTGTTGTGGTTTTCTGCAACATACGGCCTCAGATTGGTTCCTTCAGAACTGCAGTTGATGCAACCTCATGTCATTTTACCAACCATTTACAACCACTGACTAATGACAAGGAAGAAAAAAAATGGACATTATTTCTGTGGTGGAAATCAACCAGCTGCGTTCGCTTTGACTGGAGAATTTGAATATGCAAATCCGGGAGAGCTCGTGACCTGTGATTCATTTGGGCCGAGAACAACTGCGTCACCCTGCAGGATTTCAGGACTGTGGATGAAATATGGCCCATCAAAGAGAAACCGAAATGGGTGGAACATAAAGGGGAAGAGTGCGTCATTGACAGGCGGTGCAGTGCAGCTACCTGCAACACATCTTTTACTTGTCGTTGCATCATCTTGGTCTGAGCCGTCACTCTGCACCTGAGGGTTGGCTCTCTGCTGGCTGGGTGATTGGGAAAGGTGATTTAAGGCAGCAGAAGTCGGTATGTGTTTGGAATACGGTGGACGACTAGCGCTGCATTCACTTGGAATCATAGACGTCTGCGGGACGACGGCAAAATGGGACCCAGGGGGCGTGTTTCTATGGCGATGTTGAATTGTTTACAGTAAATGAAATAAAACATTATTATCATAGTAAAACAAATATGGTTATAAAATCCTGTATTCTCCAAATATTGCATCGCAAACTGAAACTACGTCACATCCTGTAGTGAATTCCGTCGCGGTAGGCAGCAAACGTACCCAATCTTCTACCCCCCCGATTCCATATCGATTAAACAAACCCTCTGAATTGATTCACTTCCTGGCCAGTGGGGGCGCTGTGGCCAACATCTTTATGTGAATCGCGTTTTATTGACGGAAGCTGCACGCGACCAAACCACAACAAAACAACCACAGAAACAAGCGGTGTAAAAAGATCAGATGTTTTGGACTCATTTTCACCTCCAATGTAAATCCGGAACACAAGAAATAGACAAAAGTAAGATGGTGTGTAACATGTGCCAGGCGGAATTAAAGTACAAAAACACGAAAGATTAACGGAGTCCGTGGCCGTCTTCATTTGCAGGGACCTTCGACCCGACAGTGTCATGGAAAATGAAGGTTTTAGGAAGATGTTACACACTCTTGAACTCCGCGACGCAATACCAACACTGGTATATACAACTGTCATGTCTTTTCCTTTTGGACTACATATGAACCAGGGAGCTGTTCTACTTTTATTTTCAGATGTTTTAGTACTCAAAGGTACAGTGAAGTAAGTAACATGCCATATGTGTTATTTTGGGCATGAAAATAAATATTTACCAACAGATACTGTTTATTATTTGTGTGTTTCTACTTCTGACTGAATCGATATCGAAGCATTTAAAACGATATTGAATCGATATCGAATCGTGAGGATTCTCAACAATACCCAGTCAGAGGACAGACTGAAATACATTTAGTCTGGGAACAGTTGATGTTTTGTTCGTGAATGTAGAGTTTAAATCAGGGTCAGGTGCGGCCCGTCAGGATTTGTGTGGTTGTGTTACACTGTGTGGTTCAGTGTATCTGCTCTTTGACCCTGCACGTTTTACACAGTCACAATTAAATGACTTGTGTTAACTTGTAGGAACCTTCTACCATATACTACTCTATTGCCATGGAAACGCTGTAGAGTTTAGAGAAAATGTCCCAGCAGCTGAAATCCGTTGCCGCTATCCAACTGTAAATTCTATGAACCTTTGTATTGTTCAAAGCTCCACTTTGCCAGAACGGTGATTGTTGAGAAGAAGCTTGGCGTGCGTCGTGATGGAGGTGGAGACGCTGCCGGGACATCTGGCTGACTGACTGCATTACTCCTCATTAAGACTCATTAAGGCTCAAATTATTGTTCCCACCCTCCGGTTCACACATGGCTCAAAGTCATGCACACACATACACATACTCAGCTTGTCGCCAAGTATTTTCTCAGCAATGCTCCCAAGGCGACAAAGGTCGCGATGAAGTCATGTTTAAAATATTTGCTGTTGTTTCATTCAAATTGATTTCAGTTCTCGGATTTGTCTGAATTTTTCTTCGTGTCCTATGTTTTTTTTTCTTTTGATATTGATATTGTATATATTTCTTATTTGGTATTTTTAGCATTTAGCATTTTTAGCATTTAGCATCTCCTGTCACAGCCCCTCATGTAACAGCAGCATTGTCTCAGGCTCATGTTCCTGTTGACCACGGCTCTTCACTAACACGAGACTTCAGAGGGAAGAATTTATTTATTTTTATTTTATTTTATTTTTTTTGCGAAACTTTGTCAACTGGCAACCCTACCAATTATGTTCCACCTGCAGCCGACGTCTGAGTTTGTTATTAAGAGGTGAAAACCATCGTTTTTGCGTTCATCCCAGCAGGGAGGACAAAAAGGTGTCACTTGTGCACATTCCGGAGTATTCCACATACAACTGCACTGGGATCACAAACCTACTAATGGAAGTAATAACGGAAGTAAAGAAAAAAAAGCCTGTAAAAAGTGTCTTGGTCACTGACAGATAACGCTGCGCGCTACCATCTTGGATTGGATTGGAGTCTGACTTCTCTGGTGATGAGGTCACATGACTTTTGACACTTCAGGTGTACACATCATGTCATCCTGTCGCCTAATTGGACGGAATCTACAAGTCATGATAGTTGTGTGCTGACTGAAGAGACCGATGCGTCAGTGCGGGAGGAGTCAAACCTCCGTGTGAACACACACACACACACACACATACACACACAGCTGGAAGGCGTTCTATCATGGAGAGATAACTCCAGGCAGAGAACAATACCCCATCTCTTCTCCCATCTGGTGAACTGGAGGATGAAACTTCATTTACATTTCAGATCGCACCACCTCGGGGTGTGTGTGTGTGTTTGGGGGGGGCGTTGGCAATAGCGTGAACAAAACATTTCAGTATGAATTTGGGATTTAGATTTAACATGCTGCTCCGCTGAAAGACTTAATTTACGCTTAATTCATGGGCTCATTGGAAGGGGTGAAACCGCTCGGACCGGCTGGCGGGCGTGTGGGAGGTGTTTGGATGGAGCCAAATGTGTTAACCTGTCGTAAACAGCTGTAGAAGTTTGGGCCAATTTGACGTCAGTTGGAATGAATTGTGACTGAACTGTCTTTGTCTCTGTCTGTCTCGTAGGGGAGAAGCCCTACAAGTGCTCGTGGGAGGGCTGCGAGTGGCGTTTTGCCCGCAGTGACGAGCTGACGCGACACTACCGCAAACACACCGGAGCGAAGCCATTCAAGTGCAACCACTGCGACAGGTAAACGCCCTCGAAGGCGCAAAAACTGACGACACTCTCCCAGAAAGTGACAACTTCCATCGTTTGATTGTCTCATGTTCATAAATGAGTCGACGTCGTGAGCGGCCTCCTCACCTGATGACCGTTTTTACTGCTGCAGCCAGCTCCTACCGGTCTGTATACTCCCCTCAGTCACACTGCTTAGAGTTGGAGGGTGTGTGTGTGCGCGTGTGTGTGCGTGCGCGCACTCTCACTCACTTGTACCCTTTGCTGGCAGTGAAATGAATCCTGGTCATTGGCAGGCTGGTCACAGCTAATTGAGTGGCACCAGATGCCAGCTCCACTTTAACGTACACCCTCTCTGTACATGTGAGTGCCTACACACACACACACACACACACCCTCTGTACACTGTTTGCCCTGGGGACAGTGTAATTGGCTGTTGTGGGTTCCCTCTAGTTTGGATTTTTGACATAAAACCCTCCAGAAACCTTCTGGAAGCTCCTAATCCTGGCTGAGAGCTGCAGAAACACACACACACACACACACACACACACACACACACACACACACAATGTACAAACAAACGCACACACCAGCAGGCGTGCATCAATGCAGAGTCCAGTTGACTCATAAGAACGTCTTCAGGAGAAAAACGATATCATGTTTATTGTTTTTGAAGGTGTGTGTGTGTGTGTGTGTGTGTGTGTCTGTCTGTGTCATGCTAGCAGGTTACCTCAGAGCTAACATGCTCCTTGTGTGTGACAGACGGGTCAGGTCTATGTCGTACGTATCAAACAGCTCTGTTATTCATCTGTGGCAGGCAGAACTAGTCGATCAGTTCACTTCTCATGATGATCAACGATGTGATGATGCATGGAGCGCCTGAACGTTCAGGGAGGGGCTCCAGCCCGCCTCTTAAACCAGATTACACACTTCAGGTTTTCTCAATATGGTGTTGACATAAGTGACAGTATGAATATGATCAGATGGTGTTTGAAATGAACAAATTACCAGAACATTCTGCAACATGTGGAACACGCCGCCC